>JBBPMP010000013.1:0-166198 GCA_038090395.1 Boletales sp. KT-2023a
TCTTTACCCCTCTACGCCGCATAAGCGCCCTCAAGAAGTTCATTGTATTAAGCGCCCCCGCAGTCACGCGCGCTTGATCCTCCACGTTGTCGATCTTAGATAAGGTTTAACCCCGCTACGGCCCGCACTTGCGGATCCCCTCCGAAGCATTCTTTGACGTCACATCATTCTTGGATGTGTATTCGATCACTGACGTCATCACGAAGACCTCGTTCCGGACATCGTGCAAGTAACATTGTCGATGCGTTCCGATGTGGTTACGGACATCGCCGATTGGCATTTTGGATTATTTCTGGTATATATGATAGGTTACCCGTTTCATGGCTCCATTCAGAATCTAGAGCCTGTTTCCGTTTTGGTAGTGTTTCATAAGCCCATTCGACTCTAGGCTTATTCGTGTGATTCGCATGTCTCATAGCCCCGTCATGGCTCCAGGGCTTGTCTTGTTATAGTTATACGTGTAATACCCCGGGTTTAGGGTAGTAGTGCATAGCTTGGTCTGTGCGCTATTCTGGATAAGTATAAGTAGGCTAGCGTAGCATTGTTGTACTCTAGTCTTGATATCGATTTCCTTACGCGCATCTCAGGCATTTTGCCTCTCTAAGTCGCTCGGAGTTGATTGTCTCGACTCACCCACATCCCGTCGCACTACCGTGCATCATGTGCTATAGAAGAACGCACGCTCCGTACTTGCAAGAAGTACATCGCCCGTGTCCGCTCCCTGTCAAGAACACACAGCGCACCGGCTGTTTCTGTTTGGCTTGCTCAGTCCTTGCTTGGACCTGACAGGTCTTCCCCGCGAATCACACACCACTAGTAAGCGAGGCGCATCACAGGATGCATGCATGTGTAAGATCGCGAACGCACCACCCAGCCTGCCTACTTATCATCCCCCTTTCTCAGTATCTGTAATGTTGGCATCCCTCGGAGCAACCTCAAAGGTATCTAACATTGTTGTTCGCAAAGTCGTCGAAAGCATGAGCATCCCGCTCGTTCAAGAAAGATGATCTAATATCTTCAAGATGTACAGTACCTACGCTCATAATGCGCATCGTTGGGACCGGCCAATCGTCTGTGCATTATGAGCTTACGCACTGTACCAAGTTTGGAAAGACTACGACTTGCCACCGTCTGTCAAACATTCTTCATGCAATACTTTTGTTCAATTGGCCGTAGAAATCCTCTTGTTATGGAATTGTAGGATAAGACTCACACTTAGTGTTCCGCATCGTTTAAAAAATATCCCAAAGCCACCTCGGCATACATTTTATCATCCGCAAGAAACTTGACGTTTCTAGGAGTCCGCAAAATGCATAAATTATTGTTAGTCCCAAGGACAAGGTACCTTGCAACAGATTTGCGAAGGTCGTCTTATGTGTAAACAGGGTCAAAGTTCACATACTGATAGTGTGCCTTGTACTGTATAATGTGAGACTCTGCGGATTATTAACAGATCAAACGAACTGGTGGGTTGCTACGTATGTCGGTCAACGAGAGTTTGCACTTACTGCAGTAGACAAGTCAGCCGCTGCCGCTATGAACTTGGATGTATAGTGGTACAGATCTGGTCAATCAATGATGGAGTCCTTGAGAAGCGTGATACTGCAAAGAAAGAGAGTGTGGGTTTAATCATAGGTAGTACTACGGATTAGAGATTCGGACCCTTCAAAGAGCTCATCTGCATAAGCGTGAGAACAATTATCAAACGGACACGTCTGCCACACACTACACGCAGAAGGTCAAGTAATTTTTGGAGACGGTTCGAATCACTAATCCACCATGCCATGGAGGGATGCACTTCGGGCACGAGAGAATAGGTTCTTTACTTCTCTGAACTCGCACAAGCTACTTCTTTATGCGACTGTATCATCTATCGCCGTCTCTGCCACCATCGTCAGTGCTCTCAGGAGGCACAGTAATTTCTATTCTCTTGCTATTCACCTCTCCAAGAGCAATCGGAGCGTCTTGGTCAGCCTTCACCTCTTCCATATAACTACCCTTCATCTCAGCCCCTCCAGATTCTCGCCAATTTCGGGCTCCTGATCTCACTCCTGTTCACCCAGTGCGCTCAGCGTATCTTCTTTGGTCCCCTTCGGCCACAGGAAATCGAGGTGGGTTGCTATTACGTGCTACTTCACGTGTTAAATCGTCAACTCAGCGTTTATATGACCGCCTGTGGTTCTTTGTTACCGAGTCGCTCCTTGCGTTCACTATTTTTCGAGATGATTTCGACATCCCGTTCCTTCTCATGTTCGGGTTTTTACTCGTCGTCAAGTCTTTCCACTGGCTGGCTTCCGACCGCATTGAATGGGTGCGCTGTCCTTTTCTTTCCTATCTAAATTTACCTAGTTATTCCGTCCCAGATGGATCAGCGTCCATATCCTGGTCCTCCCATATTATTTCATATCCGGATGACTACTCTGTTTACCATCCTTTGGTTCATCGATTTATTCATGTTCGCATACGCCGTGGACAGCACAACCAAGAATGGTGTCGGTGGGATGATGATGTTTGCCAATGAAGTAGGTTTGCACGTCCCCCAATAATTCCGTTCTCAATACGTATCGCAGTATGCCATCCTCATGGCTAGTGCTATGAATGTCATAGCCAAGTATGTGATCTGTGTCATTGATCTTCGACGTGCGCAGCAGAGAGGCGGAGAAACCGCACCTCCTTGGCAGAACAAGAGCATGTGGATTTTTTATGTCGAACTGGCGACCGGTATGTACACCTTGCCGCCACACACATTCTCTCAACATCAGGTCGTTTGCGGCAGACTTCCTCAAGCTCATAACGTATCTTTTGTTCTTCTTGTTCATTGTGGCTTTGTACGGGTTGCCATTGAACATCATCAGGGATGTATACCTTACTGGGCGCTC
The DNA here is from genome assembly GCA_038090395.1 of Boletales sp. KT-2023a. Taxonomy (NCBI): domain Eukaryota; kingdom Fungi; phylum Basidiomycota; class Agaricomycetes; order Boletales; species Boletales sp. KT-2023a. The sequence goes on from JBBPMP010000013.1 coordinate 2,880, forward strand.
TTTTGTCACGAGACTTCGCGCATTGGTCCGATACCGCGCAGCTACGCGCAATATGGATGAACGATATCCAGATGTTACTGAACAAGAAATGTCAGTCATGACCGATCGCACATGTATCATTTGCCGTGAAGAGATGTTTTATCAAGGAAGACCCACAGGCGCTCAAGCAGAGACACATCCTTCTTCTGACGGACCAAATATGTCACCGAAAAAGTTACCGTGCGGACATATCTTCCACTTCTACTGTTTGCGGTCGTGGCTTGAACGCCAACAAAGTTGCCCAACATGGTGAGCACTTTTGTGACTGGTTGATCTGCATATCGATTTGATGCCCTGCAGCCGACAAAGTGTCCTCGACAATCAGCAACGTCAGCCACAAGTTCCACGGCCTCCGCAGGCTGGAGCACGCCAAGGTGCAAATTTCTTCGGACTTCATCAGGCTGGGGTTCAGCAACAACCGGAAAATGCTGCTCTTGCTCGGGTATTAGGGAGATTTGCACGCAATGCTGTACAACCACCCCAAGCAGCACCCGGTCAGCACCCTCAAGGACAAGGGCCACAGGACATGGGTACTCATGGCTGGGCCGCTGGTCCGACGCCAGGAGTAGTCATCCAGTACAATATCCAATACCAAGGTCAGCCACCGCACGGTCAGGCGCGAATATCCCATCCCCCACAGCCTGTCCCACCATTCACTGGGTTCGTCGGACCCAATCAAGCCTGGCGTCCATGGGATTTGGATCAGCGATGGCTCAATCAAAGAGGCGGTGCGCCAGCTGGCCAAGAACCTTCTTCCAGCAGGGATGGCAGCCAGGTAAACGGATCACGGACACAACCTCAAAATAATTCGCAAACGCCCACTGAAGCAGCTGCTCAGGCAGCACTGAGACGCCTTGGTAGAAATCCCACCACTTCCAGTGGCTCTCCGTCACGCTCTGGAACTGCCTCTGCATCGAGGTTCAATGATACGTCGACGTGGAGCGTTCCATCGTTGATCCCGCTAGATTGTGGCGCAGCTACGGAGGTTTCTCGTCCTTCGTCCCAGCAGGCTGTGTCCGATACTGTACCCAGTTTACATCCATCTTCACCTGTGACTGCTTCTGTAGAAGAATCAAGCAATGGCCGATCATCTGTCAAGCCTCAAACCACCAGCCAACAATCGCACGACTGGAATAGTGGCCGTATAACGGATGCTCAATTAGCACTTTTGGACCAAAATACACGGGAAGGGATTAACGAACGGATACGAATCTTGCAAGGCGTGTCGGACACGATAGCGCGCTGTATGGAAGATCTTGTCCGGGTGAGAAGCGTCCTCCCCCCGCCGTTATCTACGGCACCGCCGCAGTTCCCTTCAGATATCACAACAAGCGATGCTCAGCGTATGTTTATCTTACTTCGCAACGACCATATAACTCAAATTGTTTGTTCTCTCAGCGGTTAGAGGTTCTCGGTCAAGCATTGGAGTTCCTGAGTCCGAACCATCGACTACCTCTAGAGGGTCTTCATAGGAAGATATGGGCACAACTGCTATTTCTGTAGTACTAGCGTCGTACACGTAGCATAACTGCCAAGGGAATGACCAGTCAAGGATTCAACAGTGCCTCGGCTCTGCTTTTTACCAAGTCAGGATCTACGTTTACTTTGTCAACTTTAGAATAGAATGACTTGAATATTAAACCGAGAGCTTTCTTGGGATTCCCATCTCGTGGACAGGTCGAAGCAACCTCTCCAAGTATCCTATCTATTTCTGCTTCTGAGAGCATAGGAGGGAGGAACACAGATAAGATCTGTGCTTCTTGAGCTTCCTTTTCTGCAAGATCGGGACGTTCGCCTTTCACGAATTGAGAAGCGGACTCAGTCTAGAATATTCACAATGTGAGCTTTCGCTTAACATTTTGAGCAAAGACAAACACGACGAAGTACTGCTTTGCGCAGGACACCAGCAACCACGGAGGACGAAACCTTGGAACCTGATGACTTGTCCAGGTTATAAACTTCGGAAAGTACGGACTATATGTATGTGAACATGTCGATACTTGAATTAGCACGAGACATTATGCAGCATACATACCCTCAAGGTCATGGATGACACCCGGTCTTTGTTCTGCTTTCATGTAAGATGCCAGAGGGTGTGATGATTGTGTATGTACCTTCATAGCCTGTTTCACTCCAACAAGGAGCCGTTCTCGAATACCTGAAGTAGAAGTTAACACGAAATTCAATATCGAAATTAACAACGACCTTCGTTGGCGAATGGAAAACTTGAATGAAAGCTGCGGGAGGCATAAAGAAACCTAAAACCTTTTGAACCCTGGGAGTAACAATTCATCACGACTAGTACTCTATAGTACTGTTGGCAAGAGCCTAATCGAACTTTGAAGTTGTAATGAGCACACGATCACGTGGATTAGATGATAAGATGAACTTTGAACTTTCATGGATCGTGTTCTGAGAAGGTTATGACTCCTCGGCACCCTCCACTACCACATCTTCCCAACACCTATGTTGATGCAATTAAAGAGTCCTGCAGAGAGCTTCGGGAAGCTCAAAATATACATGTAAGTTGCCACGAGATACCATCACGCGTATCAAAACTCTATCGTGGATTTCGAATGGCACGGATGGCCCACATTGCGCGCCGCGAGATTTGCTTGCTTGTCACGGGTAGAGCGTAATATCTTACCAATATTTTAATCCCAGGTGAAAGATGATGCCGTGAAACGTCTGATATTCTCCCCCTCATTCCTCCACACGTTCAAGCGTGTTTCCAGTAACCACGGCCTTCATTTCCCACTCAAGTTTCCCTCGGTTCTGGCCGAGTTAAACTTTCTCTCCGTCCTCTGTCTCCTTAATTTTGCCTCGGGCTATCGTGTACCCCTCCACGAGCAAACTGGCCGCGGAGCATGGGACAACATAAGAGCGCTGGCATTCGGAATGTACCTGTCCTCCGCCACCGGCCAAAGTGATTTGCTCTCCGCCAAGGGCATGAGAACGGTTACGCCGCAACAAATAGCAGAACTCATGACTGTCAAGATATACGTGGAAAGATCTCATGAAACGTTGCCAGGTGTAACTGTGGGCGAGCTCGGCGGACCTATGTACGATCTGGTCAAGTTGATCAGCACAACATTGAATGAGACGGGTGAAATATTGGAACGTTCCGGCGTAGCAGACTTGGGGTCATTTGTCCTGCGAAGCCTAACCTCGAGACGTTCTGGAGGACGTGATGCGACTGTGGATGATATTCTGAATGATGTGAGTTTCCCGCGCCTTCACATCGGATGTCTCAAGATCCACTGCATTTTGCAGCTCGTGTCTACCTTCCCTGCGTTTCGGGACATGGCAGTTGTGGATGGAATACGTCAGTTTTTCATATTGGTCCCCAGAAGTGATGCTTAGCGAAAACAGCCGTATATTGCTTCAAGAAGGTACTATTCCTCATCCACGGGGTAAAATTGCGCTTCGGATCGTCTTCCCCACCACCTTTCCCACTGCCAGACACCACAAATTTGCCGATATTTGCGGACAATGTCCTTCCTTCTCTACTGATACATCTGGGAGTGCTGGACATTTCGGAGGCCAAAAATGTTGCATTGCGGAGCATATTCCCCGATGCTGCGAACGATGCTAATGTTAACTCGCTCCTCGTGGCTCCCAAGGACAACCTAGCGACAGGCCCCGGTATGACTCCGGGAGCGAAACCAAAACCACCTAAAGAAGGACCTGTGCTCACTCCAGATCAAGCCTATATTTTACGCGCCGCTGCCGTGGATGCTTGCGAGAAAATCGTTGAATATGCTCATCGATTGGACGAGGCTAACTTGTCGGGCGGTCAGAGGTGGATCCAGGATATCACACTTCCAGAGTTGGATACGTGGCTGTGGGCTATCGCCAAGGATAGGACAGACTACAGGGAGCTGGGGAGATTCGTGTTGCGCGATACTGTCTTCTTCTGAGGAAGGGTTATCAAGAGCCCTGGGAATGGATGCGCCATGGAGAAGAGATCCCGGGGTTGTGCTTGCCACGACCGTCGGAGCATGGCGATGGTTTGATTCGTAGAAACATGGCACATGGGCGGCAAGGATCAAATTAAAAGCGAGTTCATCAACTTAGGAGTATTAGTTACACAATATCTGGATCAAAGTGCGAACTGGAATTTGATGGTGATCCAAAATGCGCCGTCGGCTGCACACTAGAAACCAACTTCCGACGAACGTCACATCCCACATAAGACTAGAAGCAATACATATCCACAGACGTGAAGCAACCACACCGTGCGCAGCCAAGAGGTAAGTTTGGAAATCATTCCCCACCTCGTAGCTCACCGGGTGATGAGCATAGCATAAGCTGTCAGGACACGCACTGCTTCCGAAAGTCGGGAAGTATACAAATGTTGACTATGGCAGGGAATCCTAGATATCAAATGCACTGTGGGTCACTGCATTGGTGCTGGAAAGCGCGGACCCTTTGCCAGGGCGTTGGGTTGTGGGCGAGCTGCGACGCAGGATCATCGATCAGTGAGCGTAATCGGGTCTCCGCCTGTCTGGATCGAAGAAGGCACTGCGGTTCAATACGTCTACAAGCAGAAAATGGAATCACGTCCCTGCGGAATAATTCCTTGACGTTGTGTGGCATATGTGAGAAGCACATACAAACTGCCTTAGTGTGAGAAGCGACCCATGCATGCATGAGATGCCGTGAAGGGAGCGAGCTCCACGTTCAAATCGTGATCGTGATGAGAAAGATCGAGGGCCTGGATACGGTCCGCCGTTGAGTTTCGTTGGCAAGACACATTTTTCATGTACAGCACTTACTATGTACTCTCGAAATTGATATCTCACATTGTCACCTGGGTGACTGCTGAGTTATACGAGCGAGTATAAAGCGAGACACTCTCACAGCGCAAGGGATGTGTTCAAAGGACCGCCAGTACGGTTCGATCCCCTCTGGTCGCTTCCAAGCTTGTCTCCCGTTCACACAAGACCGTTACATCTGAAACAGATAGTCGGAGGAATGTCCACGCCGGAGCCTGAGACCGATTTGGAGATCTTTGTTACCCCACCCACCTCGCCAAGTATATCCCGAACCAGCTCCAGCTCCAGCTCGGACTCGGGCATCATGGTAGACTCCCTACCAACCGACGTCATTCGGCCCTCGCTGTCGAGACGAGGCAGCAGGCCGTTAATCATGACATCTCTGCCTGCCTTGAAAACGAACATTACCTGGGAACACGACATCCTAGTCGAGCAACTGGAGTCACAGCTGGTTGGTAATAAGGTTGCATTGGAAGGCCAAACCGTTGCCACACAGTCACCCGTAGCCGACGCAATTACGAATCAAATCACTGCCGGTATTGCTAGCACTACGCCGGTCTCCATATCAAGTTCTCCGTCGAGCCTCAACTCGGTGCCCTTGTCCATGCATCCCTCTCATCTCCCCAACAAGTCGCCCTGTTTCGTGCACTCCCAACTCGATAAGGGTGCCTCACTCCAGGACTGGCTGCACGCAAAGGAGGGCAAACCCCACGGCGTCGACGTCGGTGTAGCTAGATCCCTCAAACCGCAACGGCCACGTTATCATGGCGACTCGGCGATTTCTACTCCAGTAGAGCCTCAATACGGAGATAGCACTCACACGTTGTCCGGTAATGAAGACGACGGCGATCCCCACAGTGGCAGTTTGACGAGGCAGCTTGCCGAAACTGCTGTTGGCGTTCGAGAAATGAGCAAGCAGCTAGGTAGGTCGCTCCGCGCTCGATGTGCTCCTTCTGTCTGATAATGTGCAGGCCGTGCTCGCATTCGCGCCAATATTCAAAGTGTTCTCATCGTGACCAAGGCTAGAGACAACAGGCTTATCAAGTTGACCCGCGAGCTCGCTCTTTACCTCATGCTCAAGCCACGGCATGGCCATCGTGGTCTCATCGTGTGAGCAACGCATTAATATTCTTTGAGGTGTTCTGATATGTGTATGCAGCTATGTAGATCATCAACTACGGCAGTCTAGACGCTTCGATGCTGCTGGAATTAAACGTGACCATCCAGAGTTATTCGAGCCATTTCCAAGCAGGAGGTCGAGTAGCAATTCCCTATCGTCGCTTTCATCTTTCACGTCTCAAGATGATTCACATGTCCAGCAAGAGGGGCAACTCCGGTATTGGACCAGTGAAATGTGCAGTCGTAGTCCGCATCTTTTTGATTTCGTCATTACAGTGAGTGCTCATACAGTATAACGTGATGATCAGTGCTAATAGCACTGCAGCTGGGGGGCGATGGAACTGTACTTTTTACATCATGGCTGTTCCAGCGCATTGTGCCACCAGTCCTCCCGTTTGCACTGGGCTCTTTAGGTTTCCTCACAAACTTTGACTTCGCGGACCATCAAGTCGTCGTGGACTCTGCCATCGATGCCGGTATTCGAGTGAACCTTCGTATGCGGTTCACCTGCACAGTCTATCGCGCAGTGTTCGACAAAGGAAAATGTAGGAAAGCGGTTAAGAAGGGCGAAACGGGCGAGATCATGATGAAAGACGTGAAGAATGATGGCGGGTGGGAAGCACTCGAGGGTGGTTGGTCAGGTGGCGTCATACCTGATGGTGGCAAGTGCACCAAGGACAAGGAAATTATGTGCTTCACCACCCGTCCCGTGGAGACTTTTGAGGTCTTGAATGACCTTGTCGTGGATCGAGGACCAAGTCCCTACGTCAGCTTACTGGAACTCTTTGGTTCGTGTGGTACACTTTTCTCATGTGCTGCACGCTCATCCTGGCGTCACAGGTGACGATCATCATATGACCACCGTACAGGCAGACGGACTGTGCGTAGCCACGCCAACTGGATCAACTGCATATTCGGTGGGACCAAGTGTTCTACCATTTTTGAAATGCTAATTATCTCAAAGCTTTCCGCTGGGGGATCTCTTGTCCATCCGGAGATCCCAGCTCTTTTAATTAGTCCCATTTGTCCGCACACGCTCTCCTTCCGTCCGATGCTCCTCCCTGATAGCATGGAGCTCCGGATATGTGTTCCGTACAACTCACGCAGTACTGCATGGGCCTCGTTTGATGGTCGTGGTCGGGTAGAGCTAAAGCGTAAGCCAGTTTTCACGTGATATCCCTGGTTCCACGCTGAACCTCGGAACAGAGGGTGACCATATCAAGATCAGCGCTTCAAAATATCCATTTCCCACCGTATGCGCGGACAAACAATCTACTGATTGGTTCCATTCGATCTCTCGTACACTCAAGTGGAACGAACGCCAGAGACAAAAATCGTTTGTTGTCGTGGAGGAAACACCGGCGAAGTCCAATCGTACGCGAAGAGCGGCTTTTAGTACTGCCGCGGACGGATTACTCTCCTCCGAACCGCTCGAAGAAGAAATAGAGGGAAGCGACGAGGAAGTGGTGGAGGAAGACGACAAGTTTGATATTGACGATTCCTCCCCTGAGGCCGTGAACGTTGAGCACAGCAGTACGATTCGAGTTCCGAATCAGCAGAGCCTAGCGGAACCTGCGTTCGGAGCCGCCAAAGCACGTGAGGTGGCAGCACAAACCGATTCCGAAATTGAGGTGGCTGCTACTGCCCTTGCCCAAGCCCTTATGCCAAGGTTCCCCCGTTCGTCAAAGTCGAGGTCGCGGTCGCGACCACGACCGCGGTCAAGATCCGGTTTGCGGTCAGGAGTTGACACCCCGGGACGCTTTGCGGGACCTGCTCATTCACCACCCCCAATCCGAGACCATTATCAGTCGGAATTTACTTCGGAGACGCCATCCCCAACAATTTCCGACTCCGATGACTCGTTGTCAAATATGGATCTGGCTCAACGCGGTGCTAGAGATGATCTTCACTTGTCACAACAGTATTTCAGTGGTCGCAGCCGCATCCCCCGAGATAGAGACTTTGACGACAATCCCCAGACACCAACGATACCAGACAGCATTTCCGACAGAAAGAGTCTTTCTCACCTCAAAGTCAACTCGAGGGATGATGATCACCAACATCGTCGTGCTTTTGCAGTGTGGGGAAACGACGAGACCGACAGCGGGACAAGTGACTCGAGTGACCCGTGAAAAAGGCTGTTGCCTGTGTTTTGGTGGCTGCAACTCTTTTCTTTCGTTCGCACTTCGTGCCATTGATCTTGGAATGGACTTGATAGCGGATGTATGTGTATCTCGAGGGCAATGTACGCATGTAGTAAATTACAGTATGTATGATCACCCGTACGTGAGAACGCATGACTGAGGACCAATTTGAACTTCAACCGTGGTAGGTACCAAGCTCGAGATGACATGACTCCCAACCCCACAGACATCACGACTTCCCGCGTCAATCGGTTACTGAGGCCTCTTAGGAACAAATGCAACAGTTTGGCTGCACTTCCCAAGACGGCGGCAGCGTCTCGTGTAACGTATTCCAAGCAGTCGTCCACCTGGGATCCCGAGAGTCGCCCTCCTCTTACCGTGCTATACCTCTCAACGGGGACAAAGAAATTGACTCTAGACAGCCGTTCCGCCGACGAATTTGAACTCGCGAGGCGGATCCATGCCGTCTGTGATGCTTTCAAGAATATCGCACACGTTGCCTTTGGTCAACCGTGCAATGAGCGCATTCCTAGTCTCGCCGCAATGTGTACTCTGGTCGTTGGAAAAACCATTCCCTGTGCAGATTCTGATAGTGCCTCGGTTGATTCTAAGGGGGGCTCAACCGATGACGCTCTAGACGTGGATGGCATATACGAGGTCGTGCCACCTCACTACCGCAGGTATTTATCAGTCGTCTCCGGATGCGCTGGCACCCGATTGACGTCACTCTAGGTTCTTGATTGTATCACATGCCTTGTCCATGGTATTATCTATCTGTCCTCTCCATCATACTCTTGTGACTATCTTGCTCGACCACTGCTTGTCTTTCGGTCTCGTGCCAGAATCTACGCTCCTTTTGAATGTTGTCCTCGCGCAAGCATTTCTTCCATCTCAGCTATCGTGTCCGCCACCCGCCACCCATCCGGGCCATACAAGCTATCTTCTTGATCTTCATGCGAAGTGGACTGCCGGAAACCAGCCATCCGTCACATCTTCGGACACACAACTGTTCACTACATCGGCATTCTGCAAAGCCGTGCTAAATACCCTATCACATTCTCCCTCCAACAATTCATACACCCTATGGACCTCGAAGGTTTTAAACAGGTTATTATACGTTATAGAAAGTCGCGATACGGACTCTTATATTTCCGTTATTAACGCACTTTTGCGGAGTTTTCGGGAAACTCTGGAGTCTTCTGACAGCGAAAACACAAAACATGCAACACTCAGAGAGAAGCTCTTAGAGATGATGTCAAACCTATTCGATTTGCTTTTCACGCCACATGATACGCACTCCCCTTTCCTGATGTCATCAAGAATTCACGCTGCTATCGATATACTCCATCATTGCTATGCTGCTCGGCTTCATCTGCGGATATCAAACTCAGCTTCTACTGTCGGCCTTCCTGACATGATCATGATCTATACGACACATATTTTTGTCTTCTTCCGGAACTCGGTCAAGAATCTTGACCGCCTTTTAGCCATTCTTGATGAATCACATCCAATTCCGGCGACATTTTCCAGACTAATGGTGCACCTCACCCGGTCCCACGACGGTCGGCCCTTTGGAGATCGTGCAGAAGCCTTTCTCTCGGATCTGAAATTTTATTCGTCTGCTCTTTGCTCCGAAAATTTTTCAAGGCTTGACGCCTCCTTGTGGGCATGCGGACTCCGCCACTTTGAGACGTCGATAGCGACTGCCCAAAAGGGTAATTCTACCCTCGCAACGAGATACAGAAAACAGCTTATGGAAACAGTGGATATAGCAGAAAGTCGCTGCTTTGGAAGACATTCGTTTCGTGCAAGTCGCACATGTCACGCCGGGTCAAGCGGGCACTGGAAATGGGAGGACATGGTGGGGTCTTGGATTCAAAGGACACCTGTTCACAAAAAACGAAAGATTGACGGTCTTCCACGATCCCCATTGCGAAAAAGTCATCTCTTTTCACAAGGTAGCATGACTTCCTCTAGCCCTCCATCACCCTATGATCGATATTCACATACGTTCACCCCGTCGCCGACCTACTCTCGGCTTACCGACCCTGAGTATCGCACGGAGGATGATTCTGAATACCGGGAAGACACCGACAAGGAGAATTATGCCAGCAGCCCTTCGCAAGTAGTCAAGCGATCTCAGACTCGTTGCGTGAGACGTCAAAGTTCCAACTTTCGCACCCTTTTAGCCGATGCTCACATGAACCGTGTCGAATTGCATTCAAATGCCGTACCGGAACCGAAGCTACCGTTAACCATCGTTTACGGGAAGCATGTTCTGCCACTCTTGTCACAAGAATCCTGGCATAGTCCGCACCAGCAGGAACAAAAAATATACCACAAAAGGGCGTCTCCTCCGGCACTGTCGTTGGGAACTATACCCTCTTCTGACGATGCGTTGGATCTGTTTGCGTGTATACCATCGTCGCCAGCCGGGCGTTGAATTGAGAGCAAAACAGTACGCGTTAGTGGCTGGTTGCAAATCTGTATGTAATCATCATTCTGAATGTGACTAGCAGCTTGTTTCGCCCAACGATGCATGTTATGACTGGTCAGTAATACTTTGGTTTCTGTAAAAGCCGTACTGTGACTATAGTGCATGGCTGACATCGTACTCCCAACCCTATAGCTATACCTGCCGATAGTTGCCTCCGAAAAATGATGATTGTTCCATACCATGTGTCTGCCACGTGCATGATCCACGCTAGGAGAAGGAGCTCCGCCTTTGACAGTTGCAGTTCAGCACGGCAGACACACCTCAAACCCTTCAACTCGAAGTGTATAGGAACTATCACGGCATAACCAGCTTTCTCCGTTCAACTTCTCTTTTTGGGTTAGTAAGTTTGTGAACAGTATCTTTCCAGGCCCTAGACAAGAACTGTTTTAGAATGGCCAAATCTGACTACGGGAGTTCTGCCCATCTCACATCCCCTTCATGCTCTCGCCCAACATCTAAAACGCACTCGATAGATCGCGATTGTCTCAGCGGCGTTAAGGTAAGCCTTTTTTAGGGGAGCCAACGCGAGTGCTAAACGTATTTTAGCCTGCGACACTAAATGTCCTGTTCCTCGGAGAAACTAGCATAGGGGACAGTCTTATCATCAACTTTGCTGCGAACTCAGTGGAGCAGAGCCATCTCGATGCTAATCCCCGCACACTTGGCAGCGCTGGTAGTGACATGCAAAGCATTGCCCTTGATGGCAAGAGATTCATGCTGTATTCCTTAGCCATAAGCTACTCTACCTCTGCGGCGGCGCTGAGGAAGTCGACTCAAGAAATATTGGTTTTCCTTCGCAAGAATGGTGGCGTTCATCTTCTCGTATATTGCATGAATGCGCTACGTCCTGTCAAGTGGATCCACGAAATCCATCATACCATTGTTTCCGATACAACTCTATCCAGTATCCCTGCGGTCGCCGTCATCGTTGGAGTGTCCGATGTGGCTGAGCAAGAGAGTTGGTGGACCAGCACCAATGATGTTCTAGCCGAACATGGGCCCCGCTTTGATGACCATATATTCCTACCCGTGATGACCGCGGGTACTCTGTCACTTATTGGAGGCCACACCGCAGAGATCCGTCGTGCCTTGCATGAAATCATTCTTAAAAACGTCGATTCTGAGACGGACTCGGATTTTCAACGTGTGGCTTTCTACAAACAACGATCTCCGGGAAACTCATTCCGATCCCTTCGCATCATGTTAGCCCGAAGTTCTTTATCTCATACACACGTCGATTCCAGAGCCTTCGATATCGTACTGCTCGGTGGGATTGGCGTGGGCAAAAGCTCGTTGATCAATCTGATCGCAAGGGCAAAGGTTGCCGAAGCATCTTCGGACGCGGTTGGGTGTACCAAAGCTGTCACCAAGTATAGCTTCGAGGACAAAGGCCGGGTCTTTCATATATACGATACCCCTGGTCTTGTCGATCCTCAAATGGGAGACAAAGCCTTCATTGATCCGATTGATACCATCCAGCGGCTGATACGAAGCCTTGGGAACGGGAACGGACCTGACCTACTCCTCTTCTGCATCGATAACTCAAAACCAACGGAAGCTATCCAAAGAAACCGGTACATATTCCACGATTTCATCTGTGGCGGTAAAGTACCGTTTGCTCTTGCCGTCACGAAGCTTGAGCAAGATGCGGATCAATGGTGGAGCGAATATGGAGCCACGATCCGAAAGTACGGTATCGACCGTTCAAGTTACATTGGGTTGGGATGGGAGAAAAGACACTTGGGCCTCGACGTGGACGCGGAAGCCTTGCCTCGAGAATCACTTTTGTCGTTCCTTGTCACATGCGCCGATCGACAGAAAAGTGGGGCCGTCACACTTTCCCTAGTACGATCCTCTATGGAACGCGTCGCTTCCTTTGTGCGTTCTCAGGCATGGAAGCCAGAGACGATCTTGATAAATCAATACGGGTTGGAGGAGCGAACCACTCGAGAACTTGTCAACCGAATGGTTTGCTCGAAAAACAAGGTGCATCCTGGGTTTCTCCTTCTCGACCATATGTACGTGCCATTGCTAAAATTACTTCCTACTTCAGAGCGTAGACAGACACACGACCTCGCAACGATGAAAAATGGGTTGGCGTTTCAAGTGATCACAGTCGCATAATATTTATTATGCAAAAACAAGAGTTGGGTATGCATACTCTGCGAGTTGATATCCGTGCTAGAAAACTATAGTCTTTGTAAATAACTATTCGTCCAGACCGCCAGAAGTTGGCGCAACTGCTGTGCCGCTTAGCTTGAGGTGTGGAGGGTGCCACTGACAGCACCACTTCATCTACCATATCTGGGACAGACACGCCTATTCAACGCTGATTGCACCGTCTCTCGACATGATCAAAGGGTCTAGTTTGGCAGGGTCCGGTACCGCATAGCTATTGATACTACTCACTCGAGCGCCTGGCCGTCATCCCGTCACTATTAACTGATAGCAGTGCACTTTTGGTCTGCCTAAGGCTCCCCACGGAGGTGACAGCGATTTAATTGAAGTCCACTGACACTGCCTTACTACATGACGGTGGCACATGTTGGTCTACTCAACGTGCAAACCATGTGCATGGCCGTATTGAACCACTGCGCTCGGTGGTACTACTCCGGGGTGTCGGTAACGATGGCCTTTAATCTTTACTAGTCTTTTCCAGGATAGAGGAAAATCCTCACCATTGCACCGGTCCTGAGCTCTTCCTACGAGATCCAGATGGTAGTCCGACATCGGATATGATAGAGCCTGTCACTGCCAGCGGCACGCGCTCAAGCATCTACAACCTCATCGTCCATGATAGGAAGCATCTGACCACGTTCCGGGGGTCTCCAATTGGAAGAAGTTACCATCCACGGCCTGGCACATCAATCCTCGTGTATTGTTCGTACTGGCACGATAGATTAATCACCGAGGATCTTCTGGACAAGTCGAGGCAAACAACGCCCTTTGCGCGTGCGCTCGCCTTCTCCAACAAATAGCGCCATTCAATTCACTAGCTTTCGCTCACTCTATTCGTATTCGACCCATCACCGCCGACGATTTATTCTTTCACACACCTTATTGACCCGCCACTTCCCTACAATAAGTAGCCTCGACCACATTCCATATAACTGTAGAGGTATGTGTCACGCAACCCGGTTGATGAGCACCGATCTGAACGCCTGATAGATCCATCATGAGCGCCTCGTTGAACATCATCCTCTTTGGAGAGACGGGTGTTGGAAAGAGCTCCGTGATCAACCTGATTGCTGGGCGAAGAATTGCCGAGACCTCCCCAGACGTCCAGGGCTGCACCATGTCCTTCAAACCGTACAGTTTCCCCGTCAGCGGTCGTACGTTTCATATCTGGGACACGGTCGGGCTCGAGGAGCCTGAGATGGGTGTCAATGGCTATCTCCCGGCGATCGAGCAGGCTTGCGACCTCATCCAGCAGTTGACGAGCCGAGGCGGTGTTGACCTGCTGCTGTTCTGCATTCGGGGCAACCGCGTCACTGCGACCACGCAGAGCAACTACAGGTTGTTCTACGAGGTCCTCTGTAGATCTTCCGTCCCGATCGCACTCGTCGTGACGCACCTTGAGCGGGAAGCCGACATGGAGAAATGGTGGGAGAGAAACGAAGAGAGTCTCAAGAATTACGGTATCAAGGCTGCGGGTCATGCCTGCGTTACCGGACTGCCGACACACAGCAAATATCCAGAATCACGACAAAACATCGCGAGGTTGTTGGAGGGGCAAAACGCCGAGGGGAGGTTTACCATGCCGCCTGAAGGGTGGCTCGTCGAGTTTTTGCGCCTCTTTGGGATGTTTGCTCCCTTGAAGAGGGAATCGAAGCGGAAGGACATCATGAAGGTTCTGACGAAACGTTGCAAGTTAGACCAAAAGATAGCGGAGGAGCTTGCTGTGAAACTGGAGGGCGGCGTGGCATGAGTTCGAGGGCGTTGTGTTACCTCCTAGTTCCCTTATGTTCTCGAATCATACGTGCGACGATGGATAGCTCTTTTGTACGGGTACATTACGACGAAAACCACCAAACCTGACATCAAGGATACGATAGTACGGCACCTGCTACATATTTGGACGCACGCATGCAAATGTCCGGCAAGGGGCAAAGCCCACAGGACAATAAACGAGGCGAAAAAAAAGGGTACGACAGCCGAAGACGGTTTCCTCAAATACCCGTAGACATTGAGAAGAGTGCAATGTCTGCGACGATCAAGTCTCTCAGAAGCCCGTTGTATAGTATTAACACCGTTGCCTGGGCGGAGAAACAGCTGGAGAAGCTTTGACTCTAGTCAACCTGAATGGATGAGCCGAGATGTGCAATGTCGTCACGTTGCGCCATATGAAGTCGGTGATGTGCATATCGTGCTGTGGAAAACCTGACCCGGTGTATTGAAGATGGGTTGAGACCGGGTCGCGCCTTGAGGGAAAACCTTCAGATTAGAGAGACTCACCCGCATCTGTACCATGTCTCCAAGTCGTGACTTCCTTCTTGATGACGAGGTTTCATCACCCCAGGTAACATGTTGTGATCTCGAATTTGGTATGTCACTCTGCTACTAGATCCGAGGATCCCAAACGCAGACGCTGGTCCTGGTATTCCACTCCGTCCTGCCACTAGGAACGAAACAATGCAGAGCACTAACCTGGTATAGCTCGATCAGGATCATGCACGGCACCCTCCCCGACAACTGGGTGCCACAGCAGTGACTTCCGGGAATCTGCACATGTGAAAAATGTATCGTTAACGAGGTTGTGATAAGTGGCCGACACGTAACTCCAGTACGTAGGTTTTGGGAAAGAAGCTAACCACTGACCTAGAGGGGCGAGCGTTGGCGGGAGTCGGCTTGGTAGTTGGTAAACGGTCGCGACATTCATGACCACCTGATGATAATTTCCGTCAATGATTGTGACATGCTCAACGAGGGTCTAGTAATCGCTACCAAAATTCCGAGGGAATACAACCGTTGACGTATTAGCATGGAGCTTCCATCTGGCATAATTACTAAAGAGTAGTAATACAGACATGTCAGATGATGCCGAACATGGTAAGGCTTGCCTATGGAATGATACATATGGACCCGCAGCTGTATCATACTTACAGATCACTCTGAAGCGAGCAAATTCGCTAGCCGCCTCGCTGTTTCCCCGTCCATGTTACAACGCTTGACTAACGCGCGGATCATTTTCTCCCCTTTGGGCGGATTTTTGCTGTGCAAAAAGCTTTCGAGGCCAAGCAGTACTCGCTTGAGCCAAGAGTCGGATGACATCGAGAACCTGCGATGGTTGCTGGACTGCAGCCGGAGAAGTGCGTGCAATGAAAGTCT
This sequence comes from Boletales sp. KT-2023a, assembly GCA_038090395.1. Lineage (NCBI taxonomy): Eukaryota > Fungi > Basidiomycota > Agaricomycetes > Boletales > Boletales sp. KT-2023a. The sequence goes on from JBBPMP010000013.1 coordinate 18,785, forward strand.
TGATTCTCTATACTTATCGATCTCCTCTTCGACACCAGTGACGCAAGCGTGCCCGACGCTGTGAATGCCGTACTTCCCAATGTAGTCTTTATTCCTCTTCCACCAGTCCTCCATACTCGTTTCCCGCTCCAAGTTTGTGATGACCAGGGCGATGGGGACCTCTTTGTTACAAAGGACCTCATAGAAGAGTCGGTAATTGCTTTGGGTCGTTGCCGTGATTCGGCTGCCTCGAATACAAAATAGTAAAAGGTCAACCCCACCGGCGCGGTCCAGGTCATGGATAAGCGAGTTTGCTTTTGATATTGCGGCGAGATAGCCGTTGACGCCCATAGTGGGTTCTTCGAGACCGACGGTATCCCAGATGCTGACATGGGTGTTTTCGAGTTTGAAGGTATATTCGGTGGACTGCAGGGTACAGCCTTCGACATCGGAGGAGACTTTGGCGATGGGATTGCCTGCAAGGAGATTGATGACGGAGCTTTTCCCGACGCCAGTTTCGCCAAAGAGGATTACATTGAGAGTACCTAGATGTGGATGATGAGTGGATGATGCGATTGGAACGGGTAGGGTCACCATTGGACGGGGACATTTGGAGGATGACGAGTTGTGTATTCGTCAGGGAGCTGAAGGATGGGTGTCGACCAGAAAGAGAAGGGAGCCACCCGGGCGAAACGTTGATGGACAGAGACCGAATCTAGACCAGAGCGGCGTGCGGATGTACAGGATTAGAATAGGTCCACAACGCGTCATGCGTGCAGCATCAGGCAGGCTCATGCACACACTAGTTGAAAGCGCGTGTGATTCGGAGGCATGGAACACGAGCACGCAGATTGATCCACCCGGATGCCACATTTTTCGTGTCATGCAGCAAGGGCGGGAGCGCCAGCATCGCGGCCGAGGTCAATCTTGACAGACACGCAGCTGCGGTGAAACTTGAGGAGTTGCCAAGTCGTCGACGGGTTTACGATACCGTAACGTTCCCACAATAGAATTCAGATAGGGGTTGGATTAGCGAGAACTATGCGCCGCACGCCCTTCTGGAGATCAAGGCAAATGAAGATGTGCGTGCTAAAAGGTGAGAACGAGAAGTGAAACGTGCGAGCGAGGTGTGGATATTATGACGAGAGTGCGGGAGGAGAGGGGGATACGAATGGTAGGCAAACATGCCTGCCACACGTGTTTTGATCTTCCACTGATCCGGTGCACGCACACAGGTGAGGAGCGGATGGAACTCGTCATGTCATCATCGCCTTGCAACTTTATTGTCATCATCGTCGTTGTCGTCGTCGTCGTCGTCGTCGTTCTCGCCGTCGGTCAACCTCTTCCGTATCTGCACAGCCACACATCACACTCTTAAGCCATCACGCTTCCGTTTCATTTTCGCACGCCTTTCTGTCAAGGCCATCTCCTTTCCCCTCCTCCTCCTCCCCTCCTCCTCACCGACGGCCGCGACGACAACGTTCCCCCACCTCCACGACACATATAACGACCTCGATCACATTCACCTCGCGATGGCGACGCGTCGCACCCTCATTCTTGCCCTCGCCGCAGCCTCGCTACCAGCTGCGGGTGCATCCCAGCTTGCATCCGCTCTTTTTGGCCTGCGTGTCTCATCTCCCGCTGTCGTGTTCCTCGCCACCCTTTCCCTTCTCCCGTCTAAACACCTTTCTCCCCCATCCCCATCCCCAATCACCTCTGTTGTCGTCCGGTCTTTTGTCCCAAGAAAGTCCCTCATCCTTTCTCTCCTATCCCTCGCTGCCCTTTCTTTTCTCGTCGATGGGCTGGCTTATGTAGCCTACGCCGTCCTTAATGCCGTCTGGCGATCTGGCACCGGCGTTGAGCTCGCCGCCCTCCTTGGTCTCATCGCGTACACTGCACTTGCCGCCCTCGGTGCTTATAAGGACGTCAACAACATTGAGATCTGGTCCCGCAAACGTGTCAAGGCCGCCATTTTCTTTGCATTGGCCCTTGATATTGCTCAGGTTGTCCTTCTCGTCCTCTCAGTCAAAACACGTGGTCGGTACAAATTTACCTGCCCACCCCACGTTTCTTCTTATCTGCTTCTCCAGACCCGAGTCACATTTGTGACAGCTCCAAGCTTTCTGCGTGCATCCCCGAGACCATACACTTCTTCACTCCTCTTTTCCGTGTAGTCGTCCTCGTTCCGCTCTTCTTTGTTCTCTTTTCTCCCCACGTGGTTTATCTCACTCCACAGTCCCATCCTGACACTGCCCAGGTTGAATCTGCACCTCTCATCGGCCAGTCAACCGTACTCTTACAGGAGGAGGGCAACGAAGCAGTACCAGGCACCGAGAGTACCAAGTACGGCACCTTTGCTCACGGACAATCTCCCTCCAACACTGTCGCGATCTGCCCTGAGGTAAGCTCGCCTACCTCTTATGTTACGCCAGTCCTGACTTATCAAGTCGGAGTCATCATTAGCCATTTTGTGGCGGCTCACTCCTTACGTCTGTCCTGCAAAGGGTCTCCTCGTAAGTCTAAACCTGGTTTTATTAATTCTATTCTGACTCACTATCTCGCCAGTCCCTCATCACATTGTTTCACGTCTTGACCCGAGTTATCACCCCACTTGTTCCGCTTTCCCTTGGCGTAGCCTCGAATGCATTTCTCTCCGCATCATCTTCTCCGATCCCGGCTCCACTTGGCACATCCCCGTACCCTTACATCCTCTTCTTTGCATTTTTGCATTTCCTCCTTTCTGATGGTGGCATTCCGAACCTGACCCGGGCGCTTGTTTCTCGGCTCGGTTCAGATGCCGACGATGCACTTGTTTCTCGTTACACTGACCACGCCCTTGGCCTCGCCCTTGGATCCAGTAAATCCAAGGTCCCGGAGGACCTCCATTCTACAGCAGGTGGCGCAATATCAAAGGTCTTGTATACTGTTTCGGCTTGTGCCGCAGTGGTCGATGATGTCTTGATTGGCGTAGTTGTGCTTGCCGTCCTCTTTGGCTGGGAATTTGGTGTTGCTATCCTCGTCGCCTTGGCTGTGTACGGTACGCCGTTTGTTGTCGATTTGATATTTTGTCGACCCATCAAATATATCGCACAGGCTATCTCGTTTGCCTCAACTGTCGCCCTTCCATCCTTTCTACCTGCCCTGCAAAGGTCTCGGCTTTTGCATTTGTTGAAGCTCTCTTCGGTTCAGCCATCCTTTTGCTGGGCAGTTTGTATATTGCAAAAGGTGTCACGGAAGGAGTCTGGAGTCCTGGTGCCTGGGTTGCTTGGGTCTGGTATTGGGGTATTCTCTTCGTCCCCCTTGCCCGCACTCCTTCGTTGCGAGTCGCCACGAGCGATGTCAAGTCTATTTTTAACGTGCTTCACAAACCTGCGGGAATTGTTGATGGCAAGATTACTCTCGACGGAGCAGATGGCGTTGAAATCAAATTTGGTGTGTATCTGTTCAAGTTTTTGGGCGTATCTTGGCTTAGGCAGGGATATTAGATAACGCGTCCCTTACATATCCTTATACCGAGACGGAAGAGCCGGTCCTTGCCTTTACTGGCGTTTCATGTGTCATTCCGCCAGGTTCTGTCACCGCCGTCATCACTACTCCCAGCTCTACAAGGTCGAGCCTTCTGAAGGCTTTGTATCGCCTATATGACGTTGACTCGGGTTCCATCTGTCTGAATGGTGTCCCCGTTCACTCCCTTTCTCTCGCTTCACTTCGTTCTCTTGTTACCGTGGTCCCTGATATCTTCTCTGATGGTCGCTCGAAGGCTATCTCGCGCGCACTCGCACAGGATGCCAAGGTTGTCCTTGTTGAAGGTACAATGGAACATGAACTTGTGACCGGTAGGACTGTGATTTGGGAAGTTACGAACGGGCTCAGCGGCATTGACGATGTTGATCAGTGAGTTGATGATAAGAGCGCATTTGGACGTTGACTAACCAACTTTGGCAGGATCTTGGTCCTAAAGGATGGCAAACTCGTCGAATCTGGTTCGTTCAAGGAGCTTGTGCAGGCAGATGGTGTGTTTGCATCACTCTGGGCAGACCACACTGGCGCCGGTGCTCCTGTTCCTGGTTCTTCTACTGCGACGGTATCCTATGCTGCGGAAGGATATGATGTTTCGATCATCAATACCCAAGGTCGAGTTGCCGAGGTCACTGCTGTAGACGTCTTCGTTTCAGACTCACCACCTGCGGTAACTGCCTCGATTCGCGCGCCATCCATTAGACCCACCGCAAGTATCAGAGCTGACAGTGTTGCCCCATCCGTTCCAACCAAAGATTTCCCGTCACCCGTCACGTTCCCTGCTGCGCCGGAGATATCAGAACCAGTATCATTCCCAACCTCATCTGCTGCAGTCGTGTTTCCGGAATCGTCTGCGCCAGCGCCTATCGCATTCCCGAAGACAGATGACTCGCGTTCTATTGACAGCGGTTCCCAGGCCCATATCCGCCTCCCTACGTCCATTACGTTTGAGACCACGGCCACACCCCCCCGAGTGTCGACACCTGATCCCTCTGGTGCTTCCCCTGACACGGAAGGCAAGAGAAGACGGATTTCATCGCAGAACTTCCAACGTTTAGCTAGGAGAATTTCTCTTTCGACGCCTAAGAAGGGAGCAGGAATACCTGGGCTCCCCGGTATCGCCGGCATTGCTGGTGTGCTGAGACGGGACACCAGCGTCAAGGTGGACAAAGGGAATGGGGAGAATGGTACGAGATCAAGCACTGATGTTCCAGGTGGAAGCTCCAGCGCGCCTGAAACTGCCCGGAACTCGGGAGAGATTAACGCTGAGCGGACGGAAAAGGACAAGGAACGCGAGGAAAGGAAACGCAAGAGAAAGAGCTTCATGGAAGTGGTTGGTGCGATTCGAGGGGACACTGGTGCAGTTGTGACGCCGCCACCGACGGAAGTTGAACAGCCTCAAGTTGCTCCTAGCACCAGAACCTAAATTTATGTGGTCGTTTCTCTTTGATTGGTTGCTCATTTCCCCTTTCATTTCCCGTTCTTATGCTGACGCAGCCTTTTTTTCTTTTTCTTTTCTGATCTATGGGCTGATTTTGTTTTCTCGCATCGTGGATCTACCCTCTGTTTTCATCTTAGTCACGCAACCGCGACGATCTATTTGTTTGTCCATTCGTTCTCGAGCAGTCCGAGTCGAATAGTTGTTTTATAGTCGCATTAAGTCGCCCGAATACGTAGTTAGCTTACGACCAGTCTACGCCTCGTCCACGATTCAATTCATAAGCTTTGTCGTGCTTTGAGTGGAGAACGGAGATGAGGAGGCGTCGAAACATTGACCAAAACGGGCGGTAGGGTCTGTGCCACGCCATTTGAAATTGATAACAGAGGAGCAGTGCGCCACTGGCACGATGGCAAGTTGTTCGGAATGCTCGCGTGGGGAGCAGTCAAGTCGGTCGCTCGTGGGTCACCTCCGCTTTCCGCGTCTTCTACAGGTTGCTCGCCGTCTTGATCATAGCCAGGCGTTTCCCCCACGGTGCTAGTTCGATGATCGAATCAAAAAAGGCAACGAGAGTCCAGATCTTGCCAATCATTTAGAGTTCCGGAGTTTCAACCTGGAGGTGACGAATTATAAAGAGGGGCACCTTCGAACCTTCTTTTCATCCAATCCTCTCTCGCACGTCCACGTCCCTTTGCGTTCTGTGTTTCGGGTCTCGGGTTACGTTCCCTCTCCTGTACGACGGTTCCAAGCCAAAATCTAGTGTATTATCAGTCGTCTGCCATCACACAATCTCGATCCCATCATGTCTTCCTCCAAAGTTTACGTTGGGTCAGTCTGCCTTTGTATTGAGATCCTGACAAGAGCTTCTCCTGTCTTTGGCGGAGGGAAGCGAAACTGATTCTTTGGCTTTGTTCTCGCTCTCGTGTCTGTAGAAATTTGAGTTGGAGTACAACCGATGACGCCTTGCGACAAGTCAGTGTTGACTATGGCGGGGATCGTAAAACGGCCCTTTGCTATGTTGTCTCGTTTGTCTCTGAATGAATGTTTCTTACGCTTCCTTACTTTGCATGGTTCCGTTCTTTGCTTTGCTGCTGCATTATGCCATCAACATTGTCGGAAGTTTAGGCTTTTTCAAATCATGGACAAGTGCTCGATGTGCGCGCCGTCTCCTATCTTGTTATCAGGGTAACTTATCAACCGCAATGTGCCGTCTTTTGTGTCCACCACAGAGCATTGTCATGCGCGACCGTGACACCGGCCGTTCGCGTGGTTTTGGTTTTGTCACCTACGGCACCTCCGATGAAGCAAATGCCGCCATAGCAGCCCTCAACGAGCATGAGCTCGACGGTAGGAGGGTCAAAGTAAATATGGCCAACGCCCGCGGCGGTGGTGTTGCCGGTGCTGCAGTGGGTTATGCTGGTTCTCCCTCTGGTGGATATGGTGCAAGCTTTGGTAGGTTTCTGATGCGGTGGGTGTGTCATGGGCTGTTCACCTTGAGAGCAGGTGGCGGCTATCCGGCTAGCCAGGGTTATGGTGGAGGCTATGGGGGCCAGGCATTTCCTCCCCAAGGTTTGTCTACTTTTTCTTCTGGTCTATTAGGTTTAAACACCTGTCTAGGCTATGGTGGATATCCTGGTGCTCAACAAGGATATCAGGGAGGCGGGGGATATACGGGGTACCAGCAACAGGGAGGAGGCGGGTATGGTGGCTACTGATTTCTGTATGTTTAATAGACCACATTTTACCTGTTTACACGTGGCCTGATGTTTGATCCACAGCACTCTTCTTTTTACGCCTGCCCCTTTTTTTTTCCTCCCTGTAACTATAGTATGAAACACTTGCATGATATGTTTTTCTTTTCCTTTCTTGATGTTCTTTCTTTTTCTGCTCATGCACTTCTTTCGTCGTACTTCTGTGTATTATGATAACGTAGGCTGCAAATGCCTAGTTTTTATTCAGCCGATGGCAGGTCATGGATGCTCCACATGGTCGCTGACAATTGTCGACGATCAACTGCTCGCATGGAAAGCGAACAAAAGCTCTGAGAGTTTTAGATGAACTATTTTTGACGATGGATGATCCCGGAACCGCAACGTCAGGGGGTTATTGACTGCGACGGAAGGTGCACAGGAGTGACCCAACCCACCCGTAATCCAAGGTCCAGATGCCTCAAAGGAACCCCAGCGAAGACGTGACGCGTAAAGATCCGCGTCATCTTGATGGGCTGGCACCCCAAAAGCCTCCTGGTAACGCAGCCGAGAGCGTGTGGGGTGGGAAGAAACGTTTTTTTCGCGATGCAAACGAGACGGATAAGCTCTCAGACAGGATCGTCTTCGAGGTGGGAATTGACAGCGATGGATGGGGTCACACCGAGTGCGATGAGACGGGTTTGCAAAAATCCAGACCGATATGTCAGGGGTTCGACCGCCGTCCCCTTGAATTCTCTGATTCGTGTCTAGTTTGTCCATCTTAAACCAGCCTGTGGATGGAAGGTGGGTCTAATACGGCAGTGACTGATGTTCACAACTTGGGTTTCGGACGCAAACAATCATATGGTTTTACAAGAAGAATGCGACTACAGGCATCAACATCATGAACAAGATCCAAACTTGTCGGGGTGGAGTACATGCATGCATTTTAGTATCACAGGGAAAAGCTCGTTGTCGAGGTTGATCGTGGATGGAAATCACCAGGTTCCGCCTCCACTACTGTAGCCACCACCTCCTCCTCCTCCACCGTAGCCACCTCCACCGTAGCCACCACCTCCACCGCTGTAACCGCCTCCACCTCCACCAGAGGGCCTAGCGTTTGCGAGATTAACCCTGAGACGTCTGCCATCGAGCTCTTGTTCGTTGAGACCATTGACTGCAGCGTCAGCCTCTTGTGAACTGCCGAACGTGACGAAGCCAAAGCCACGAGAACGACCAGTGTCCCGATCTCTCATCACGATGGACTGTGTGAAGATACATAGTTGTGTCGATTTGAGGGGACATGCATGAAGATGTGTTCAGCAAGGGAATGGATAAAGGGAGTCAACCCATCGTCGTGCGATGACAGGGAGATTCCATGACAAGATCGCGCACATCTAAAACTTGGCCAAAGTCGGAAAATGCCTGTACATTCATTGTGTTGAAGAAAAGAGGACACGATAATCAGAGCTACGGGGCGAAACGGAACCAGCGAGAGTACCAACTTGTCTCAGGGTGTCGTCCGTCGTGTTCCAACTTAGGTTACTAGAGGCAATATATATGAGTGGATCACGATCAAGACGGTAGATCATCGTTGACTCGCCCAACATATACTTTTGCAGACATGATTGGAATGGTTGAGAGAGAGCGATGGAGGGTGCCGAGTAAGGTTCGACTGGGTTCTTATAGTGGCCCGTTTTCAGACTCCCCTACCTGCATTTGGACAAGTTGGGACCAGAACCCGCAGCGTTCCGTTCTTATCTGAATTCATCTGCTTGGTTATCGATTTCTAGCCCAGTTAATCTCGGTTTCCGTCTCTTCGCCGACAGTGGGTCGTGTACCATCCATGCAGTGGCCTCAAGGCGGTCGCTTCGTTCACAGAGCGAATCGAACGCTCGACACACGTTGCATCAGATTCGCCCTGGCTCGTGTAGCTTACGTGCCACCCGTCGTCCTTGGACTTTGGCTTCGCACAGGCCCCATTCGTGTCCTCGCTGGTGTGCAAGTCGGTCATGTTTCAGCGTTTTTTTACCCTTCTTCTTCTCTTGTTCAAACGCAGCTCAAATTCCACCCCTCAAGGGTAAGCCGCGAGTCGTCTTGACAAACCGAGTCGGGCGACTCAAGCCTGCCGCAGGGACTCCCAAAACATTCTCATCCTCGGGTCCCTCGGTGCAGGAAAGAGCTCGCTGGTGAACATGCTTATCGGCAGGCCCGTCGCCCCCGTGACCGGCAACATTGGCGTTGCCCACCCAGCCATCGTAGAATATTCCATCCCTCTCTCCGCGTTCATAAGGGACACCCATCCAGACGATCCCGATATGGTGCTCAGATTTTACGACACCCTTGGGCTGGACCACCGTCCATCGCCTTGGGGCGCGATCAAGAGACATGTGAAGCGGCGCGGCGGAGTCCATCTCGTCGTGTATTGCATGCGGCGTGGCCGGTTGTCGGCGGATCAAGTCACGTACCTCCGTACCATCTCGAAGACGTACTGCTCGGGAAGCGTTCCTCTACTCTTGGTCATCAATAGCGTTGACTTTCGCCGTGGTTCCACCGTGCAATGGTGGGAAACGAATGGCGAGGATCTGCGCACAGCTGTTCAAGTCGAGTTCACTGATCACATATGCCTGAATACTTGTGATCCGGATCACCCGTCTTGGAGGCACAAGAGTGTGGACTACGAAGAGGCACAGCGGCTTGTTCGTGACATGGTAGTACGCCACTGCAAAAATATACATTCTTCAAGTTCATGACCGGTTCATACTTGTATACTCTGCCATATACTGTAACATAGTCGAATCATGATTATAGTTTACCCAATGCTACTGCTCTGCTCTAAAACTGCACGTTTGGGAGCGATATGAACAAGCCAACGTCGTACACCCTCCCAAACAGCCCGTAAACCAACCGCGACGCGGAATCACCGACTGGCCTACCCACGAAACGACAACAACTTGATCACTTCATTGGCTTGCTCCCTGGTCAACCCACAACGGCTTGCGAGATTCTTGGCAGATATCCTCCTTGCAGGGCTCCCAGCCTTGGTAACCAATTCAGCAAGCTTTTTCAAGAACGACATCACCCAGATGCCCTCGTTCTTGTCAAAGACGTGCCCATGAGAAACTGAGTCCTCGAACATGGCTTCGACTGATTGCTTGGATTGTGATCGTTTGTCATACAGCTTCTGGTCCTCCGGATTATCCGGCTTTGATGTGATACATGCATATCCAGCTGAGGTCACTTTACAGACTCTAAGCATCTCGGCTCCATTTTTCTCCCACCATTCCTCCATTCGGTCGAAATCTTCGAGATGCGTGATGATAAACGCAACCGGAATTTGACTATCGCAGAGAAATTCTCGGAAAAGTCTAAGGGTGTTCAGTTCCGTCGAGGTGAGCCGGCCTTGCTTTTTGCAAAGCACAAGCAAGTCAACGCCGCCTTTGCTGTGCAGATCCCGAACCAATTGTGCGGCCTTTTCAAAGGCCAACAAGGTCGCATCCTGTGAGTCATAGAGCCCGTTGAACCCGACTGTGTCCCAGATCAGGAACTGGCGCAATCCCGTATTGATCTCGTAACTGTTAAAGTCTACCGTGCAGCTCTGGATGGCTGCGGAGATTGGGGCTGCTGACTTTCCAACGACAAGATTGATGACTGAACTCTTTCCCGCACCCGTATCACCGAAGAGGATCACGTTGAAACTTCGTCTTGGGGATCTGAATTTTGCCACCAAAGTCTGAGCATCAAGAACGTCCAGCTGGAAATAATTCTTCAAGTTTTCTGCAGCTTGAACGCTGACGACATCCGACGATAGATCTAGAGATAGCAAGGTTGGAGCGGTCTCTGAAGTAGTGGCATGGATTTTCAGCAGCGACCTCAGTGCCTTCTTCGACTGGCCATAGGCGGACTCGGATTGCGCGGATCCGTCCCAAACGGTGGTGACGCATGCATGTGGCAGGGACTCTGGGATCCTGCATTTCTGCGCGATGAATTGCTTGTTGCGGTCCCACCATCCATCGTCCAGCACGTCAAAGCGGGTTAAGACGAGGGCTATATGGGCTTGACCACCGAAGAAGAAAGAATTCAACAGCCAATACAGACTACGGAGCGAGGCGCTGATCCCGTCTTTTCGCGCACAGAGCAAGATAAGATCAAGCCCCTGCGGCAAATTTTGCAAGAGGGCGTGTGCCTGCTCAAAAGGCGACAGCAGATTGACGTCCTGTGTTTCGGCTTGGTTAAAACCCATCGTATCCCACAATCGAAGATCCTTGTCTTCGATCGTGACTTGGTACCATCGGGCGCGCTTGGTGCAAGCGTCTACACCTGTAGACACGTTCGCCACCGGCTTCTCGGCGAGAAGGTTGATGATTGAACTCTTCCCACTGCCGGTTTCACCGAACAATGCAACGTTGTACATCCGTCTGAAGGGCCGTACGCAATGTCAGCTCGAAAGGGCTGCGCTTTGCTGTTCGGCTCACGCTGTGTTGCTTGTCATTTGATCTGATGTCGAAGGGTTAAAGCTGCGAGCTATTTCAGCCAGGTAGCGGTGTATTATGTAGAACGCCTACAGGGATAACGAGACAAGCAATCCGTTGGCGACGGTCTGGCTCAAAAGATCGGCAGTTTGAGCCTCAAGCTTCAAATACGTCAGTAAGAGGTTGAGGGTTGGTGCTGAGTTTAAGTTGTCAATGGAATCAACTCACCTTGCCTCAAGGCAATGGCATGTTCACTGTCGCGACCAACAATCTAATGCTCGCAATTTCCATCTTGGTTCCATATGCGTTGGGTCCCCAGCATCATCCCAGTCCATCAACCCTGCGCAGGAGGCGGCGGGACGATAGACGCTGCACTGAAAAACCTGGTCCACCTGAACGCCTGTCGCCTGTGCTCTTCAGGAGGTGTTTGTCCACCAGACCTAGTGGCGTTAACATTATTTTTCAAGGATTCACCCGACATAGTGACAGTGGTGGGAGTAAGTTGAAGCGAATGGCAAGGATCTACCGCTAGTACGTCATGCAAACCACCGTGCGGCAATCTTCGTTTTCGTTAATCATTTATTCCCTAGTATTTTATGACCCATCCGAAGACTGGATTCGGGAATGCGTGATCAAGCAGTACGCTACAAAAATTTACTTCATTTAAATATGGACATGATTGAGAACTAGTGTGAGTTTCGGAAGGCTCATAACCCGCTAGAAAAATTCGATGGACACACCTAGTCTCAAGGAGTAACCATACCCGTGGGTTGGAAGCAAACAGTAGATCACCGACTCGGGGTCGGACTACGAAGCGACTTGACCACCTCATCTGCTTGTTCCTTGGTCAACCCGCAACGGGTCATGAGATTATTCGCGGAAATCTTTCTTGATGAGCTCCCAACCCCAACCATTCCTGCCAGCCTTTTCAAGAACGACACGACCCAGATCCCTTCCTCCCTGTGAAAGCCATTGCCATGAGAGATCGAATCTTCGAACATGGCTTGGACCGATTCTCTGGATCGCGATAGCCTGTCGCCGTGTCTCTGATCGCCTGAATTGTCTGGCTTTGACGTGATACATGCATGCCCGGCTTCTGCCACTCCACAACCTTTTAGAACATCGTTTCCATTCATCTTCCACCACTCCTCCATTGGGTCCCAATCTTCGATATGTGTGATGATGAACGCAACTGGAATTTGACGTTCGCAGAGGAATTCATGGAAAAGCCTCAGACTGCTTAACTCCGAGGACGTGAGACGACAGCCACCATGTTTGCAAAGTACGAGCAAGTCAACACCGCCTTTGACGTGCAGCTCGCGAACCAATTGAGCGGCTTTCTCGAAGGCCATTACGGTCAAATCTTTCCCGTCGTAAGTCCCGTTGAACCCTACTGTGTCCCAGATCAGGAACTGGCGCAATCCTGTATTAACTTCGTAACTGCAGAAATCCACTGTGGAGCTCTGCATGCGAGACGAGACCTTTGCCACCGACTTTCCAACGAGAAGATTGATGACAGAACTCTTTCCCGTGCCCGCATCTCCGAAGAGGATCACGTTATAACTCCGTTTTGGCGACCTGAATTTTTCCACTAATTTTTGGGCACCAGGAGCGTTTAGTTGGCAATATTCCATCAAGCTTCCGGCTTGTGCACTGAGATCTGATGACAATGTCATATTCTGAGGTAGTTGCGTTGGAGTGGTCGTCGGAGCGGCATGAGTTGTCAGTAGCACCCTCAGCGCATTCTTGGATTGATTGTAGATGTGTTCGGATTGTGGGGATCCATCGGAAATAGTGGTGATGCATACAGCTGGCAGAAATTGAACTGGAATGTTGCATCTTTTCCCGATGTGATGGCTATTGCGCTCCCACCATGCCTCATCGGGAATATCAAAGTGGGTCAAGACAAGGGCTATTTGTGCCCGACCGCAGAAGAAGAAGCTGTCCAGTAGCCAGTAGAGGCTACGAAGTGAAGCATTGATCCCGTCTTTCCGCGCACAGAGCAAAATGAGGTCAACGCCGCCGTGTAAGCTTTGCAAGAGGGCATGCGCCTGTTCGTAAGGGGACAGCGGATCGATGCCCCTTGCTTCGGCCTGGTTAAATCCCATCGTATCCCATAGCCGAAAACTTTTATCATCAATCGAGACAGGGTACCACCGAGCCCGTTTGGTACAAGCTTCCACTTCAGTGGACACGTTTGCCACCTGTTTTCCTGCGAGAAGATTGATGATTGAGCTTTTTCCACTGCCGATGGCACCAAATAGTACAACTTTGGACACCCGCCTGTTGACAATGTGGAGATCGTTAGTCCAGGAAGATCACTGGTTCAAAGTTGTGCTCACTCAGAATTGTCTACCATGCTAGTCCCTGTTGTGTTGCAAAAATGCTAAAGCGCCCCAGTTGCTGTATTCGTAGCGGATCACTCCGACTGAACCTGTTTGCAGTGGCAAACGTAGTATATCGCTCACCGTCTGACGATAATTCGATTGCAATGGTCCGATTCAAAATCGGCTCTTCTTGGGTGAAAGGTGTGTTGACGCCGGATTTGAGTTAATGAAACCAGTTTGCTCTGCCTCAAGGCCATGGCATGTACACCGACCATTCGTATCCGGCTTCCGAGTTCCCGAAGGCCTCGCCCAATAGCCTGAGGAGTTGAGCTACGAGTACTTTCCTGGCTTGCAAATAGTAGTTTGCTATAGTCAACCAATATATGGTCTTGGAAGCAGGACGGTGAGTGTCGAGGCGAGTATACACCACATATAAACTCGCTGTACTTTGGATCGCCGGTAGGCGGCGCGTCGGATATCCTTCAAGTTCGAGGTTACGCAATTAAGTTAAGGTTGAACCTGTTGAAACCTCCACTGGCAAGTATCTGAGTACTTGTCACCTTCAAGGAAGTAGCAAGGAGTACCCCGGATTCTCAACGTACGTGCTGATACTTCGTTGCCTGATCGTCGGCTTGACTGATGCATCTGACTGGCGTGAGGACTGTGGTACGCCATATTAGAACCTCTACTAGCAGGGGCAGCAGCCTGAGTGCGAATAAGTATCCGTAACCCTCTGGGTTTACTACTAACATCTGATGACATTGATATTATTCTTCTAGTAGTATTGTTTTACAATGAGGTTGATGAACATTACATTGTCCATCGGTCAGCAACTTGTTGAATAGCGAATGTCCATTGCACTGTACCAAAGTTGCTAATTCGAGCTTAGGTCTTCACCAGAATGGTAGAGGTCACAGGAATCGGTTCGTACCACATCGTATTCTGCCGTCAAACTGTGTCTAAATTTGCCTTGGGTTTCACCCTCAGGGCAAATGTCCTTGGAACGAACAAATGTTACAACTTTCCGCAGATATATCAGTCTCGTCAGCGCTTATCTGCCAATTTGGCCTGTGGACTCACGTAACACTGACATGATGGTTCTCGACTTTTATCCCCGCAGCTATCAAATAGGCGTACACGTGTTTCCTCAGGGTGCTTCGGTGCCAGGCAGCGGGGATGGACAGTGTGGTAAGATAATCACTGCCGCTGGTAGGTTATCAGGTCACTTTTGCCAGCGTGGCCGCGCTGGTCCTAAATATATATTCCTCGGCGTCTTCTTTGGCGCATTGTTCCTTTTCCTCTCCGGTCGAAAGTACTCAACCTGTTTTCATGAAATTTCGTTAATCCCCTACTGTGGGGACATCGTCAGTAATCACTCAGCATTTGCACTCCTCTCCAATAAACCGACATTAGCATTTGGCAATGACTCAGATGCCACGGTCAGTGACGACTCCAATCTGATAAGGTATCTCGACTCACGGACTTCCGAAATCCAAACCAGTCACTATCATGATCATATTTTGACCCATTATCACAACTTCATACTTCCAGAGGAAGAGAACTTGGATGCCGTGAGCGCCGCGTACGTATGAAATTGGTGTCGACAACACTAGGTTTTGACGAATTCCCAGTGGGCCGCACTTAATGCCACCTACGGCCCCACACCTTTTTGTACCACCATAGTGAGAGAATAGATAAAATCGTCTCTATATCACCCTCTAACTCTCAATTTCCAAAGCCCCGACAACCTTCATCACCTATCCGACCTGTTATCTGCGCCGCGCCAAGTCGAACCTAACCCTCTTCCATCAGTCATGCATTCACCATACATCTACGTGCCTGCAAGGGGCGAATACTTGAACGACATTTCCATCGATCGCGGAGATCTCGGCTTTCCCCAACCTTCTGATACCCACAATCTGTGGGGTTCACGTCAACCCCCACATAGTTTTCATTCAGATGCTACGTATAGTGTTTCTACCATTGACTATTCGACATCTAATCCAGCCCCGTATTCGAACTTCCCTCGTCAACAATCCTCCTACTCTCCTGTGAACAATGAGATCAATCCTACGAATGAACATCTACGTGGTCCTGAATATCATCATTCTCTCATTCCCACACCCCACAATTCTGGCGCCTTGCTCGGTGAAGAATACCCTCCGGCATCGTACAACGGGACGTCAAATGTGTCCTACCCCTGTTTATGGACGGAGAGTACTGTTACCTGTAACGTCCTGGTGCTAGCTACCAGGTCTCATTTGAACCGCCACTTGCACGCATACCATGGGTTTAGCGGCTCTGACACACGTTAAACGAGGTGCCACTGGGCCGGATGCGGAGAAAGCATGCAGCAGGGCAGCATTGCCAGGCATATGGTTACATGTCATTTGCAGGCCAAGGTGACTTGTCCGATGTGCTCCAAGAAGTTATCTCGTCAGGACGTCATTTCTAAGCACAGACGTGTTTGTCCCGCAGCCGGTGCTTGGCGCTGAGCGTTTCTTCCACTTCAAGGGTTTTCCGCTGGAACTCGGGTCTTACTCGCATCAAGCGTATTCGGTGCTTTTCGTTTTTGCACTGTTATTTCTTCCACATGTGATCCATGTATACATATGACATATGACAAGGGCTTTTGATCGCATAGTTGTGGATAAGGACAAACCTCGCGACCTGTAAGAACAGCCCGAGGTCGACCGTGACAATCGGCTTCACTGGTGCGCATCTTGCGCGCAGTTAGTCGTACACTTGCACTAGTTCTCCTTTAGGAAAGAAGGCGTCTCAGCGTGGAGCTCTCCGAGGCCTCGTGTTCCCCGACGAGGGCGGTCCTCGAGAGGTTGGCAGAACCCTTCAGGGCGCATCATATGAACACACCTCATGAACACTTTTCTCGCGTTTGGTTCGGGTGACACTGGTTCATTTTCATCCCTTCATCCGCGAAGGCAATTATCGTGTCGAGGAGTCACCAGACCCGGCCATTTATTACCAAATTCTGAAACGTAGCGGTTGGCCGTACCGCTGCAAATATTGACGCTCAAGTTGACAATGGGGTCTTCAAAGCTCCACTCTTGATTGGCTTGCCGCATCGTCCTATCGAGATTAATTTTCGAACGGCATCCGGTTTGTTCTACATCACCGCCCCTTTCTTACTGATCTCACTTGGTCTTAATCTCAGACTCGGGCCCAACTGCTGTGTAACAACACATACTCTCCAGGGAACCGAGCATCCACGGGTGCCAGTGATTACGATCAATGTCTTCATCCGGGTCCACCCTTTCATCCACCGATCCAAGAACGCCAGAATATGACATTCGTCGTATCCACAAACGCGGTGGCTGGGATCACAGCAGACATTCAGCTGGGTTGATCTTGACCACGCGACGGCCTGCAGGTCACTTTTTTTTTTTTTCTTGACCAGTGTCTTCCGCTCGCCACGGTCTCTTTCCAATTTCGGTAACAAGCACTCAGGATGGCTTCGAGCGATGCTCGAGCACGTTTCGTGACCGAGAGGGATGAGCATCGCTTTCGGTCACGTTGAACTCCTCTCGGCTCACATCAATTTGTCATTCAAACTTCGAGGCAGATACGATATTGCCGTAGTAAATACATCGGCGTATCTCTGCGTTGTACTGCTCAACTTCTTCTTGTTCTCTCGGCACGGACGCTCCTGAGGTCCTCGCTGTTCTCTATGATCCGTGCCTTGATTGCCTTGTGCATGATGCCAGCCTTCTGCGGTGCAGGTTCTTTATCCAAGGGTTGGCCCGCCGCAAATTCGTTTTGCTGTATCATCGACTGAGTATTAGCGGTGTGATCCGTCGATGATGCAGGAAGTCAACGGGCAACATCCAACTCCCGAGCCGTTGCACGTTCTGGAACAAAGGCGCGGAAGGTACCATGCTGGCCAGAGGGACGCTTTTTAAAGCCGGACTCGAGTGTCACTTGTGTTCAGACAAACGATCCGTCTGACTCTGCTTCACGGATTGAAATGCTACCGTTCACAAACAAGTAAGATTTCCCTTATGTTTTTCGATGGTTCTTTGTTAAGCTACTTACAAACAGCATTGGTACTTTCGGGATGTCGTCTGGGTGGGGAGATGACCAGGAACGCTCAGAACATTACCCTGTGACTCCCCAACAACAAAATGTACCGGATGACAGAATTCTATCACGCAACGATCTACATGGTGCAAGTCGATCCCGCCGACTCGGAGAAAGGTATGTTTGTGTACCGACTCGGGGGAAACTCGTTGCCTCAACTTCATCGCAGCTATACGACTGCCTGCTTTTCGCCCAACACGAGTTCGTGGTCAAGCAACGCCCTCGTTGAATCCTCCTTTTGTAGGCACGGAGGGGTATGGCATGGCGACCGGTGCCTTGATGGCAGCCATCCCGGCGCATTGATTAGCACAAGAGAAGGCAATACTGTCGGATCAGAGGTGAACCTTTTTACGGGAATGCCAGTCGCAGCTCCCCTAGAGCAGGTCATCCCGGTTATGCCTGGAGTGTTACCCACATCCCATGCCCCCTCTCCAAACCAGACAGAGGCCCATGGTCTGACTTGGCAACACGCTTCTTCCTGGTACCATCCTGTGCATGCGCCAAGGGAGCACGGGGAGCACGGCAGTTCCGTGGATTCTCACGGAATGAGAACGCAGGTTCCCTCCATTCAATCGCCCGCCTCCGCGGTAGTGATTCCTGGCCACTCTGGAAGGAGCTTTTTCCAGACCGATCGTTTTCATCCCAATTCCGCACAGTTCGCAGCCGCTCGCGATCCTGTACCCAACTTCGGTACGTTTTTTTTCCTTGCCGTCGTCCCACAACTGATATGCGGGCACAGCATCCACATCGCGATCGCGAGGTGGCGAGCGTCGGGATTCGCTCAATGCGACCACGTTTCAGTGCATGTGGATTAGCCGTGGAAGGCAATGCTTGGGGCAGATCGCGGGCGACAGAAGTAGCGTCACCTGTCACCTTCGGGACGAGCACAACTTCACGTGCGACGGCGAGATGATCGCGTGTTTGTGGGCTGGGTGTACCGCACAGATGCAACGGCGGAACCTTCCGCGCCATATCGTCGCCTGTCATTTTGCGATCAAGGTACCGTGCCCAGGGTGCGGTTTGGAGCTGAGCAGGGTGGATGCGAGCAAGAAACACCAGCTGGCGTGCCCGGGCGCCAAATTGCTGGCGCCCGTGAAGCAAGGCGAGGGAGACGCTGATGGTTATTTCTAGCGGAGATGGTGTTTTGTACGTCTTGATCAAATTCTAAACGCTCGTCCTGCCGTACATATGTTTCTTCAGGGTGGACTCTTCGTTCCGTCTTGTCTACTTCGCCGTTTTTTTTTCGGTCACCACTCATAGACGCCTTTTTTTGTATGTCGTTTGTCGCCGTGAACGTATACCTTTATCTATTTTCCGATGACTTTCTCTTCTGATGCAACACCGTACGGATCGCGCTGTGGTCAGAATTGTTCCCGGCGGAGTCGCTGCAACGCGAGCTATCTCGTGCTGCCGTCTGGAGGTTTGCGAACGGGCATAGTAGCGCCTCGCAATTTTGAAGCTTCGATTTACAAAAAGAATATTTTAGAGCGCGACACCGTCAGCAGCTTTCCACAATCCCTGTTGAGCCCGTCTTCCATCCTTATCATTGATCTAGATTACTTTATGATACGTATGGAACAATAACACGGCACAGTGTTCGCCCCACAGGAGCGGATCTCAAAGATCCCGGCACGGATGAGAGACATGCTTATCTGGTTCGTGTCACAGCCATCATGATGAGTGTACTTGTTAAACGAGCGTGGCACCTCCGATTCCGCTGGCACGACGTTTGTATTACCGCATCGTGGAGCAGCTGCAAAAACGTCCGATCGTGCAATGCCGCCGACATACACAAAGTAACGTATGATCACAATCTTCGGATAGCTAAAAAAACACCTTGGATTGTTCATGAAACCTGTGTCAGTTTAAATAGTTTATACAGTGCCAATACATGCGTACGGCGCCAGCCAAGAAACATCGGAAAATGCATACACGATCGATCGTCATACAATAACGCCACTGCACAAGCGTTACACTGAAAAATGCGAAAGCAAAAAAAAAAAGACAGGGAGGGAAAATAAGTTACAAATGGGGATGTCGCAAGCGATCACATGCATAATAAAAAAAAAGGGGGGAAAGTGTCCTACTTGCCCTGGAAACTCTGCATGATCGTCCGTAAGCCAAAGCGAAGACTCGGAGGTGGCGATCTAGAGGCACGGCCTTTTACAGGGGAGGAGTGCCAATTGTCAAGAGTGGAAAAGCCCATTCTGGAGAGCTTCTGGAAGCTGCGCGATGGGTCTCGTTCGCGGCCACGCCGTGAGGTGTGGTCATAGCTAGGAGCTGTGGATACACGGGATAAGGGGATGCCTGCGCGGGAACTGGATGCAAGCTCTAATTCAGGATCAGGCGTGCGCGAACGCGGGGAGTTGGGGATTGACTCCACAGGTAAGCTGTACCCAAAGTGGGGCGAATCGTCATAGGATGACGTCCTCGCAGGTTCCTGCGATAATCTTCCACTCGAGGAAACTGAGAATAACGTTAGAATGCCAACGGTGAAGAAAAAATGTATAAACTTACTGCTGCCAGAATAGGGAGGAGGATACACGTGGGGGGGTCTGGTCGCGGATAGAAGAGACATCCCATCACTGGAGTGTCCATCGTCCGCTGCCTGCGCCGTAAATTGCTCCTTCAATCGCCTTTCGATAGCCAAACTTTCCCCGTAGGCTGCAAGCTTCGCGCTGAGAGGGGTTCTGCCCGTCTCGGAATCTTTTTTGACGATCTGCTCTAGATATTGTTCCATATTCAGAATGGATTGCTGTGTGCGCTGCACTAGCTCCTCCGCTTGCGCGTGTGAAGAAATGGTAGAAATATCGATGTCTAATGGGAAATCCAGCATATGAGGGCGTTGATGACCCTCGGTCTCCTCAGCATCAGTCTCATATTCTCCAACCGCGAGTCGGATTCGCGGGCTGCCAAGAGTATTTGGGGTAGCGATGCTCCATGCAGCGTCACTCGAACTCGATTGAGGGTATGTGGAGTCAGTTGCAGTAGTACTGGCACTGCTAACCGAGTCTCCACGCAACCTGCTCTCGGCCAGGGTTTCTTCAGAGGGTGGAGGGACGTTGATACTAAAAGGGAGTTGGGAACCGATTGACGAACGATCTTGGGTCGTATGCAACACAGACTCGGGTAAAGGAACGCCATATTCTTCATCTGCATCATCATCGCGGTCGAGTACGATGTTTACAAAGACAGAGGGAACGGCATGGGATACAACCGGAGACTCCTCGATAGTATCTGGAATCCGTGCATGTTCGGCGTCATCATGGCGACCGGTTGAAGCTATGCCGAGCAAACGCATCCGATTCTCCAACTGACCGCGAGAACTGGGGCTTTTTGTGCGCGCGGGGTGAGGAGAGGAGTCTGAAGCAGACCTTTCGAAGCGAATGGTGCGAGGGAGAGATCCGGGTTGCGACACCGAACCTTGACCAGAGCGTGAGCGATTATGCATTCGCAGGATCCCAGACTTGATTGGAGTACCACAAGTAGAGGCAGAGCCATCTCCACTTCCCGAGTCTTCGTCGTAAGGGGAGAAGGTGGCGGTACCTGCAGCAGAATGGTGGCGTGAGCGTTCGGCGGACAAGACATTGTGAAGGTCGGCGGGGTGAAGGGGATATGCTCGAACACTGGACAAGGAGGCGCTACTTTCAAGTCTGCGGGGCTGATATAGGGCGTGAGAGGTGTCACGGGGTGATGAGGAGAGGGGGATCAAGATATTACCGGGAGAGACGGGCGGGGTAGTGAGCGGGTGGGAATGGGAAGTTGGAACGGGGACGGAAGGAGGTGGGGAGGAAGGGGCGGGGGACTCGGGCTGGGAGGCAACGCTAGAGCTAGAACCATCGGCGTTCGATTTCCTGAACAGACTGAGGAGGGAAAGCTTTGAATGTAGTTTACGGGAATCAGCGCCGGTACCGGCTGATGTGGGCCGGGTGGATCGGGAGAAAGATGGGGTGATGGATGAGTCATCTAAAGCCTGTGGGAGGGAGGGGCGGCGGCCAGAGAGGATGGAGACGGAAGAGGTGGGTGGGTGAGGATCTGAGTCGTGGTCAGTGCGAGTGGGAGATGTGAGAGATGGCCTGGCTTCCGGGTCGGATGTGCCACCGGTGGTGGAGAGTGTATGGTCGGCGGAGCGCTTAAAGTGTAAGCGCTTTCGCAGGGATGCCTCGAGGTTGTCTATAGAACAAGAAGAGGGGTCACGCTGGTGGGGTTAGACAGGGCGATGGGACAAGTATGAGCGCTCACCTTGACGGCGGAGGAGGCGTGGGCGAGGAGGTCAGCACACTCTACCCAGCCATTTTGGCGTGCGATGAGTTCTGGGGTGATGCCGTGTTTGTCAGCGCGATCGGCGACTGCGCCGCGTGAGAGGAGGGTGCGAAGGACGGTGAGATGGCCATTGGCGGCGGCAAAGTGAAGAGGGGTCGAGCCAGAGGTGCCAACGATGGGAGTGGCGGCGTCGCGATTGCGGTCAGAGTAGCGACGGGGGAGTCTGGGGGAGAGTGAGAACGATAAGGGAGAGGGCGGGCACGACGAGATACCTTGGGGCGTTGACGTCCGCGCCACAATCGATGAGAAAATTTACGACGAGGACGTTTCCGCCTGCGCAGGCGGCGTGGAGGGGAAGGACACCGTCGAGGACGGAGTTGACGGGCTGGCCGTGCGACAGTGCGTACTGCACGAGACCGATGTCACCCGAGGCGGAGGCGGAGTGCAGACCGAGATGGGGAACTTGGGAAAAAGGTCAAGACAGACGATGAACGGAGAGACTCGACTCGACTTGCAATCGGTAGTGACATTGTATTTAAGCTGGAGACGGGCTTGATGTCGCGTCGACTGTGGCATCCTCGTCCATTCGGAGTCAACGTACGTCGTCGTAGTACAAGAGCAAAGAACAAGAACAATAGTTGATTAGTCATCATCCTATCATGTATTCTCTCATTACCCCCTATCGATACGTAGATGGTACTTGGTACCGTGCAGGCGGCGTCGTCAACGTGTCCGCATCGCTCGAGAACTCGTCCGTGTCATCCATAGCCCTCCCAGATGGCGGCGGTATCACCGCCGGCGTCCCTCCTGCCAGCGACGGAAGCCGACTGTGGTACGTCCCAACCGTCGACGGCGGTAGCGGAACCCTTGCTGCCGTGTACCCCGTCGTCGGCGTTGGTGGCCCCGTAGGCACAAACCCTGGCGGCAGTCCACCGTCCGGCAGGTCCATCACTATCGTCTCTACAGCCTCCTCCTGTCCTGGCAGTGGAACTGGCCGGTCCGCATCGGCTGGACTCAACAGATGGCGACGCGTCCCTGAAGATGTCGCCGCAGACATGTTCGACGCTGGCCGAGACTGATCATTCCCCACGTCAATACCACCCTGGGATCTTCTTTCATTCGCTTACCGGCGGTTGGATCGTAATGTTCACCGTGCCGAACGACGACGCACTCAACGGTCGTGAATTCGCTTTCTGATCAACGGAAAGCGTCTGCGATCCAGATCTAGCCTTCAAACTCGCCATCTCCGCCGCCATCAACGGCGCGGGCATCGACACGTGAACAAACCCTGCCTGCGTCCTGGTCAGCATGCGTTTATCGTGCTTTGCGCCCTTTCCCTCACCTCATCCACGCTGTCCTCTTTCTCTTGTTTTGCTTCCTTCACGCTTGATACCTCTGGTATCACACTCAACCCGCTCGAACGATGCCCACGGTTGCCTCCATGGTCCGGCGCGTTCAACAGGTCCAGCTCCGACGTTCGTGTAGAAGAACACATGCTTTCCCTCGATGCCTTTCGTCGTACCTTGCGTTGTGCTCGCTCGCCCGGAAGCTCATACAGTGCATTCCCAGGCGAGCGTGGTTGTGGAACCATCAATACAGGTACATCCCCAGGCACAGGCACAGGAGGTAGACGAGGTGACGGCGAACCCGTCCGCAACGAGGGTGTCTGCCCAGCAGGCGTCGGAGGCAGTCGCCCAAGTTCATGTGGAGGTGGCAGTCGAATCACCATCGATGCATCCGCCTCTGGAATAAACCCGTCCGGTGGAATCTCGGCATGTGATTGCGCTGGCGAATACATCGTCGCTGCTCGTGCAGATGGTGTTCGCCTTCCACCTGACCGAGAATGCCCCAGGTCATCTCGCTCGCTCGAGGACGTCGAAGAAGAGGTTGCAGAGCCACCAGACGGTGGAAAATGCATCGTTGTCGTCGTGTGTGCCGTATATGGAGGGTCGCTCTCGGGAGGGAGGTCTGACTCTCCCCGCGACCTTCGGACCTCGGCTTCAGATGGGGGCGAAAAGTATCTCTCCATCACCTTGTCCGCTGTTTGTCGTCCGTTGACATACCCTTGGTTACGGCCCCGCAGATAACCAATGTCTTTGCCCATTTCGATCCCTTCCTGCAACCCCTGCTTTCGTCCTTCTTCGTGAGCCATCCTCACCATCTTTTCTTCCTCCAGCCTTCTCAATTTTCTTCGCAGCTGGGCGGCGTCTTCCTCGGCTTCTCTCTTGCGCCCCTCGACATCCCTGAGGATGTTTTGCGCCTTGAGAATCTCCTTCTGCGCCTCCTCCAAGGCACCTTTGTACAGCTTTAGCTCCTCCCTCAGTCTAGCTGCGTCCACTTGAGCAGCTAATCGTGCTTCGTTGGCATCCTTGAACCGTAGAACAGCCTCCTTAATTTTACGCTCCGCAGTATCAGCACGGTCCTGTTCGAATGCAAGCTGCGACGAGGTGAGCGTGAGTTCCTGCTGAAGGTCGCGCGTCGTCTCCTGCTCTTCTGCGAGCATCCGCACGAGCTCTTTGGCAGTGGGGACGTTGCGGGGTCGTTCCTTATGTGATCGTGATGAAGAAGTACCGGATGACGGTCCAGAACGTTTGCTGGAGAGCGGGGGAGAAGGTGGGAGGGACTTGTCGTGGTGTTCGTGGGGGGCGGATATCTTGGAGTCGGACATGGTAGTAAGAGCAGAAAGGAACACGAAAGGTAGCTCAAGCGAAGGGCCTGTCTTATTAGCCAAACGGAAGTCCATTCATGACCGTGTTTGTCCTACTGGCGTAAGGAAAACAAGCAAGCATAATTAGGAAACAAAGCGGACCCCAATTTGCCCCATACAGAGTTTACGGGGTCTCTGATTCAATCACTCTGATGTGAACACCGATCGTATTTTTGTGTCCAGCCTATGAACAGGCTTCAGTGCGTTCCCAGTCTCCTTCCACCACCCGTCTGCATATTATGGGGCACGACGTGACCCTCCCTACCCTCGACCGTCTGGGTGTCGACGCTCCAGTTGACGTTGACGTCACCAAGGTAGCAACGAGATGGTTTGCAACCTTTTCTAAAGCAGCACAAGAGAACGATGTCCCAGTTCTCATGGACCTCTTCACCGCAGACGGTAACTGGAAAGACATCCTTGCACTCACCTGGGACCTTCGCACACTCATCGGCAGAGACGCCATCGCCCGCATGCTTCGTGCGCGTCTCGGCCCCACGGCTTTGACACCCGTAAGTCTCCATCGCGATGCATTTCGCGAACCGTCTCTCCAGAGACCCTGGCCGGATCTCCTCTTTCTCCGTCTCTATTTTGGATTCAGCACAAAGGTAGGTCAAGGAATGGGAATCGCATACCTCGTGCCGCTCCCGAGAGGCGACTGGAAGGTTTATTCCCTCTTCACGTGTCTCGAAAGTCTCACCGAGTTTCCAGAAAAGGTGTGCCCCCTTGATCGCGCGTTACGCTGGACGCTTATCGTGGTGATGTTAGATCGGCGCCCTGCGCTATTCCGTACCCAACCACGGGACATGGGCAGAGGACCGCGGCAGGGAGCTCGCGTTTTTAAACAATGATCCGACCGTCGTGATCCTCGGTGCAGGACATACCGGACTCGAAATTGCGGCACGACTCAAGTACCTTGGCGTACGAACCCTCGTCATCGAGAAGACACCACGCGTGGGAGATGCGGTATGTCGTTTGCTGCTCATTGTCGTCACATGAGCAGAATGTGGTTGGGGCGCAAGTGGAGAAATAGGTACAAATCGTTGTGCCTTCACGGAACGACGTGTACGGCCTCTGTGTTTCCTCTGCATCCTAGTCAGGACGTTTATGTGCTTCTACAGGGTACAATCAAACCCCATATTTACCGTAAGCCCCGGGAATGACCTGTCTGGCGTGCCATACTGCCCAACCCCCACAAGATTTCCTTGCACATGGCCCACGTACATGCCAGCGCTCAAGGTAATCCCGAGACACCCGTGTGATCCTGGGTGATGACCGCTTCAACTTAGTTCGCTGACTGGTTGGAATCTTACGCTCATTTTCTCGAACTGAACGTGTGGACATCAAGCGCCATCACCAAAACCGAATGGAGCACTACGTCCAAAACGTGGTCTATCTACGTTAGCAAGGGAGCTTCCGAGAAACGTGTTCTGACCGCACGCCATCTGATCTTCGCTACGGGATATGGAGGTCATCCCAAGTCGCCTGATGTTCCTGACAGGGTATGCCTTGCACCCTTCACCATTTGTAGACTGTCTCATCGCGGACAGGGAATTTTCAAGGGAGTCGCTGTCCACTCAGCAAACTTTACGAGCGCAGCTGACTATGTGGGTAAAAAAGCGGTCGTCGTTGGTGCCTGTAATTCAGGTCTGTCATAGTAGGCATTCCCCTCTAAATCCGCTACTCACATATGCCCTCTTGCAGGCCACGACTTATGCCAGGATTTTCTCAACCATGGCGTCGACGTAACCATGTACGCAAATCGAGGTTATATCTTGTGTCACGTCGTGAGAGGAGCAACGACAGGTGTCAACGGTCGTCCAGCTACGTCGTTTCTCAAAGAGCAGCGAGCATGCTGCTTGGTGGTACGACATGTATGCTTTAATCCATTTCAAAAGGATACGTATTTTAATTTTAGAGGATTTCAAAGAAGGATTCCCAACGGACCTTGCGGACATGAACAATGCTTCATGGCCTGGTCTTGTCGCCCGGTTGCTTCAACAGCGCAAAGTGGCCGAAGTCGTTGCGACCGTCGACAAGTTCGTGCTTTACTGTAATAACAGGAATCCGACGAACGTTTCTTGACATATCATCAGGAATCTGTACGACGGCCTCGCGAAAGCGGGGTTCAAGACGAACCTCGGACCATATCACGCAGGCATCGTGCCGCTCGTGTTCGGGCGTTCCGGGGGCTATCACTTGGGTGAGAAGCCATCCTGTGGCATGGGCTTCTCGAGTCCCTGATGCTGGTCGCATTTATGCCGCAGACACACGCACCGGAAAACACATCATCAACGGTGACATCAAACTCAAGCAAGGCAGCGCCATCGCCTGTTTCACCGAGAGCGGTCTCAGGTTTGAAGACGGGGACGAATTGGAAGCAGACGTGGTCGTTTTCGCGACGGGGTGCGTGCGCCACATGATACGTCCAAGTGATGTCCACGCATTCCGGAACCATTCCACAGGTACGGTGATCACCGCGATGTCATGCGAGACATATGCGGTCCAGAGGTGGCCTCCAAGGTGGGCGAGATCTGGGGCGTAGACGATGACGGCCAAGTAATGGGTGCATGGCGCGATTCGGGGCACCAAGGGCTCTGGTTTGGCATCGGTAAGCCCGCTCTTCCCATGGAGCACATCAGACGCGCATGACATGAATACTAGGAAACATATCCATATCGAGGTTCCACAGCGCGCATCTCGCACTGCGTGAGTGATCACCGCTTACGATGTTCACACCGTGCGCGCCGTGCTTATCGCCGAATATTTCCAGAAATAAAGGCGATCGAAGAAGGCGTGTTGGATCGATCGAATGTGTTATTCTAGGCCTCTCAGATTTGGTTGGGATCGTGGTTGGCGCGTAGGCACTGATATCGGTTCAACGATTGCGCCAGACACCTGGAAACCAGGGTCGGCCTTTCTCCTACGGCCTCAACCGAGATTCCGATCGCATGTATAAGTACGTAGAGCGCGCTTGAAATGGAAGGACTCCAACAAAAACTTGGGACTTTATCTACAAATACCCGCTACAAAAGGAATGTCGACAGGAAAGAGCATCCGGAGTGCGTCCATTCAGCCGAGCCACTTGTACGTTAGGATGGCCCGCCGTGTCCCATCAAAAATCTGACATGTTCACTGAGGCCGAGGGTAGATATAGAGACCGTCGAGTGCAGATGGCAGTGATGTAGTATGTGTAACTGACCGACTCAGATAATAGACGCCATTGATAACGATGATAAGTACTAAGTTCCGCCCCGTGTCGGCCACGGTTGCAAGGTCAACAAGATTGTGCGCGAATGCCACTTAATAGCATGGTGATCATAGCATTAAAAGGTGGCCTCCGGTGATCTACTATCACCATAGATCACTGTGCACAGTTGCGTAGTACAGCAGCGACCGCCGATGCTATCACGACAGGCTGTTCTTCAACGATATGGTTGACGGCGGTCCCTGCTAACTTGCTACAACTTTCTGCTAGTGACCAACCCCTGTTCATTATTTGATCCGTCAAGAACTGGAAATCGCCATCCTTATCATCAATCTCTCTGTTTCAGTACATGTCCACATACTTGTTCTGATCAGCACGGTTATTCACTTGAAACCTCGTAGCCTTACTACTAATGAAATCTTCACCGATTCCGCCTGTAGAATTCGTAATTTCACGACAATGCTTCCGCTTCTAGAAGCTTTCAAGTCGGCTAGGGCATAAGCTCCGAAACGCATGTAGACCTGGTAACTTGAGGCAAGGCAATGCAACGCGGTTCTCCAAGCTGGAATGATTACTACGGGGAGCGGGTTTCCGACCGATCCAGTAGCCACTATCCTGTGTGCCATCTAGTGATCCGTTGTATACCTGTTGTGGTAAGTACCACGATGTGTCTGGCGTCCTTGATTTTCGGATCTAGTCAAAGCTGGACATCACGCTGATTGTTGACGACGCCTACGGTGCCCGTACAGAGGAGTCCGAGGAGAGTTCTCCCCCCTTTCTATGGCTGTTTCATTTGTTGGATCGGGTCTTGGTATAGTCGCCGCGTCGTGCAACGGTCAAGTCGACCATCTCAGTCACTGCGAATTTGACAGAAGCGTCTCACGATAGCACCCACGCACTGCAGGCGCTTCGATCTTGGTCGATTTACACCGGAGGCGGTATTTCGTGCCAGACGGCTGACGCAGCCTGACCGCCAAGACCGGGTCACAGTGTGATCGAGCTTGATTTTCCAGAAGAAATCGACCCTGCATTCATATCCTCGGACACAGACATACATAACTTTGAATTTATGTGGCGGCATTTATTTGCGTGTTTTGCTTCTTGGTCAGCGTCCTACTACGTCCATTACTTCCTGCCGGAAGGTACCGTGATGGAGTACTTGGATTCTGGAACAAAGGATGAGCGCAAATAGTCTCAGGATCAACACGTTCTGATGACGCGACTCATCTATTCCGCCCTACCCGCATGCCGTGCGTTTGATATGATCTTGGTTTGCTGTGCTCTGGGCCTGTGCGATCTTATCCACATTAGTAAATCGCTGTCTCTCTCGTGACAGCAGACGTAATTCTCTTCTATAGCCATCACGTCTCCAGCCATGCCCTTTCCCAGCGAGCAAGTCGGCAGCAACACAGCGAAACGCAGTCCGACCACCCTCACGGCAAGACTTGGAATGGATGACGGGTGTCGAGACGAGATATTGGCCACGGGCTGTGAACTGAAACCGGTAAATACTGTGGCATCCATGTGATAAATTAGGTGCTGCTAGTAATCTGTCCCCAAGAAACCCACCCAAGTGTGCATCTACACGTCGCGGAGTCATTCTGATGCTCCCCTGCGTGCCCCGTATTGATCGCTGACGGAGAACTATAAAAAAGATACCGAAAGAAATCAGAGGTGGGTGTGGGTTCGAAATCACGTTAGAGCGCGTGAGAGTTGATATCAAACACCATATCAAAACAACCAGACTCACGACTCGGAGATCCGCTGGGATCTAGCCGAGGGTGTCGCATCATTCATGTTAAAAGGTTTAACAATCGGCCCACACGCCTCTTGTACATCATCTTGGTCCGCAGTAGCTATGATACAAGTAGAACAATGCCTAGAATTCATACAGCCAAGTCAGTTTTGGGGGCTTGGTTGTGTGGTTCCTGCATTGTCCTGAAGCGGTGTGGCCATTAATATCGGGAGAATTACCAGCTTCTCCTTGTCCCACTGGAACACGGCGTCACGGTCACCAGACTCAACTAAGCCAGATTGCAGGACCAACTTACAACATTCTCCGTAAAATACATATCTTTCTCCACCAGTTTCCTGACGTCCTCGATGGAATCCGCTTCGTATAGTAGAACCGAGCCAAAGAACTTCCTATCCGTGGGCTCAGCGTCTTGACTTTCCGGGGTAATCAGCCCACCAGCCACCTCTATGAAACGAAGACCATCCACATCAGCAATATGCAAGCAGCACATCTCACGGCCAGTATTGATATAACCCACTCAGGATGCCTTGCTCGATATGCTTGTTAGCTCTTATAAGGTGCTTCGGCCGAACGGCCATTCGGCGTGCGAGAACGCCGTCCTCTGTGTAGTCTGGCGCCCAGACCAAGTATGGACGGAATCTCGGAATAGTCGAGCAGAAAAGGCGCAGTTGCTGTGTGCGCACACCGATTCGGCATAACATGTGTATGGATCCTGGAGCGGTGGTGAGCATACGGGACACCAAGACAACCGCTCGCCTGCGAGCTTGAAGGCCATGAGAACCAACACAGTCACCTGCCATATTTGGATACTCGGTCTGGACCGCCTTTGATCACCTGCCATGTCACTTCGACTGCCGGCCATCGTTATGTCGAATGGGGATACACGGTTTTCTTTATCTAATATTGAGCGCGCAACGGTATACTCGTTTAGCGCTCCCTCTCCTTACGACCATGGCGATGAATCAACCTTTGAACAAGTTTGTCGTTTGGGCTCCGGATTGCACCGATGTGGGTGCTCACGAGCGACGGCTAGCTGTGCGGCAAGCCCACGTCAAGAGGGTTTCGGAGGGGGGGTTCACTCGTAAGCATTGCGTGGCGTTTCCACCGAGAAAAAAAAAAGGTCTGATGGATCGTGACGGACATACACAGGTGCTGGTGGTGCGATCCTGACCTCAGACTCCGCCGACGCAGCCCCTGCTGATAGAAAATTCTTTGGATCTTGCCTGATCATCGAGGTGGAGAGTTTGCAAGCCGCACGTAAGCTTATCGAGAGTGACATCTATTACACGTCGGGCGTGGTAAGCTCGCTCTGCCTCTGGTCCCTGCTCGGGTTTTTTAACTGCAGTGTGTCAAGTGGGACAAGGAAAAGATACAGATCCTTCCGATCTTGTTGGCAAATCACGCCCCCCCCGTGCAAGTTTAGGTACCACCACCCATCAACGCCGGTATCATCCATCCGGCATTCCGATAACGATGCCCTACTTTTTGAATAGAGGCTCGGATAACGTACCGCGTAATCCCCGTATCTGGAATCAAATTTAAGTAACCAACTATCCCCCATGTAGTCACATACGTGGTCGTGAGGTTGACGCAAGCCTCACGTCGGTTCCAGGGCTGATGCTCAGTGTGCTCCTCGGCCGCGGACCATATCCGATCGACTGATAGTAGCTGAACCCCGCTGAGGTGACGACATGTATCTCCGCATTTACAAACTGTCAGCGATTGTTCCAAGAAGTATCTCAGCAATCTGCAAGCGAGACGCGAGGACGTGATCACCGGCCAGATGACTCAATGACACCATGCAAACAAATCCAAGACCGGTTGGATGGCATTCTGCGTAGCGACGGTACAAATGAGCATTAACAATAGTAAACGGGTTCAAATGCGAATAATACATAGTATAGATGATACGCCGGTCCTTCAAAGTCGAGTCAATGGTGTGCATAATACGATTCGAAACCTGCAAAGCGAATTTGAGGACTATCGGAATCCGGTCGGATAGCTGTAGAATAATCGAAAGGATGCGTGGAACGCTGGGTGCTTCTAGAAGTTGTAGATAGACCTATTGCATTCAGACTGAGGGGACGCCAAGGCAAGTCCTCTCGTGACGGGCAACCACATCAGGGCGACTAAAGCGCTTTCCGCAAAGGCGGCAATTTGCCGCCGCGAGGAGATGCCGAGAGACGATATGACGTGCGACATTCATGCGCTGCATGAGCTGGCCGCAATTCTCCCATTCGCAGCTGACAATATCGCGCTCATGCCCGACAAAGTGATGGCACACACGTAGGTGCTCTGCCATCTCTCGGTTCTTCCCCGGGGCTGAGCCGTTACATTGCGGGCCACTCAGCCACCGGCATGCGTGATAGTGGAAGCTTGGGCCCAGTGAGGTTGCGGGCGGTTCTGGGGCGGCGGGGGGCGTCGGTGGTTGCGGTGCAACCATGGGATCATGAAACGTCTGGCTGAAATCCGCGGGGGGGTCGAAAGGGTGCTGCGCAGGCATGAATTGGCCGTACATATTAGCGGCGAGGCTAATATCGACTCTAGGGCGATAATATTGAGGCGGCCGCGAGGGAGCGGCATAATAACCCTACAAAGCCCGCCCAAACGATGAGGAACTCTTTCGGATAGCGAATAACGGGAAACTCACGGCAAACATCGGTTGCACGGGATGGGACATCTGGAAATCCATGTCAAACGCCAGAACGTCCCTGGAATGAATCGTATTAGTTGACGAATGTAACCTAATAAGAAGACCAACGGATTGTAGCGAGGAGTGCGTCCCCCAACACTACTTGACTCGAGATGCTGGGGATCAGAAGGGTATCCCGACGAGCTGCTGCGGTGATCGAGTCACAAAAGAGCGCGGCCTTTATAGGCTCAGAGCGTACCAGTTAACAGCTCGGCCCCCCCTGCTTAAATTATTGCACAGCATATTCTCACTCCTGTGGGCGGGGCTGTTCTGCAGATGGAACATGGTCCGTCCAATAAAAATGTGGGGAAATGAATCTAACTAGGCAGCGGAATAAAATATAGCGCGCAGAGAATCGAGAGGTATGGTCTGATGCGGAAAGGCAACAGAGTTGAAATAAGACCGCGTTTGCGGGAGGGAGGAGGCAAGGGAAATCGATTGAGGATGCGGGCTTTTAAGACCTTCGGATGCGGCCCGTTGAATTAGATTGAGTGGGGGTCGTAAGGTTGTCATGTCTCCAACCCCCTTTTCCATTTCGAAGAAAACCCGCCAGCCATCAGCCCCCACGAGGCGTCGACTGTATGTATCGTACGGGCCAAGCCGCGTCCTCAACTCGGGAGCGGGATTTTTGCGGGAAAAGCGCGACACCTGATCATCTCTACAATGAGTGCCGGAGGTGGATGATTTGGAGTGATCACGCCTACCGAGAGGACCAAGTCAGGGGGGTAACAAGAGTCCGCAGAGAATTTTTTTTTTTTCGGCCATACTGATGTGAGGCCGCCACTTTGCAGGTATCGTCGCAAGCGAGCAGGGGCTGAAAGCCATCGGATCCACCTGAATCAAAAACTCGAACTACCGCGGGGGTAGAGGGTTGTAATCTGTTGCGTCCAAGAAAAGGATGATGCTGGTCGATCTGGCGAGTGAAACTGATTTTTCTGACGCATGCTCTGAATGATGAAGGGGTCAACGAAAAATGAGTATTTCCTGGTACGGGGAGTCCACAGGTGGGTGAAGAGGGCCCGGGAGACCACAACCAACAGGTTCCCCGACAACATTACAGGACATGATATTCGCGTCTAAAACAATCGTGCCCCAGACGAAAGAAAGAAAACCATGCAAGGCTAAAAACAAAGAGAGGGATGAAAACTGTACCACGGTCGAGAGATTGATTTTGGACGAAGCATTCCTCCGTGATGATGCAACCCCATTCATTTGTCGTATATTATTGGCAAGGACACAGCTAGCCTTGCCAACGATGTACATTGGCGATGAAGCAGAACAGAGGGAAATTTCGTGAGAAGAGGTCCCTCAGGGAATGGTCACAGCACTTATACCTCTCTTAAGGAGCGCTGGCCGTAATTAACTAGACCATAACCGTCTAGATAACGAACTTCCACCCCTGGGCGGACATGACGAATTGACAGAATTTGTAGTTCATGACGGAAGATAACTATAGAGAGCACCTTCTCCTACAGTGCTTAGATAAGTAAAGCTGCTGACCTGCTGCCATCGACTTCAAGCTCCTGGAAATGCCAAAAATATTCACGACGAAAGAACAGCCATAGAAGTTTTGAAAGGTTTTGTATGTAGTAACCGAAATATTATTCGTGGAGTATGCGCCCACGCTGGCAAAGATATCGGCAATTGTGGAAAGCGAGTCCACTGTCAGGTGTGATTATGCCGTAAGAACTAGAGCCCATCGATAAAAAACATGGATCCGTAATTCATCAGTACCTGCGAACCAACCTCCATGTCTCGAACTGCGAAAAAAAAAGTCTCACTCGAGTCTTTTGGGGTGGTGTGAGAGACCTACTTGCATATATGCCAATACGGTGATCACCATTAACCAGCCGGACTGATGTGAACCATTGGATTAGTTGGCGTGGAGTACTTGTAAGGAAGTACCTTGGGCCTGACTGTTTACTTGTTCTGCGTCAGAGTGGTCAATGAACCTTGACATGTTTCCCAAATAGGTTGAATCCAAAGAGACTGTGTTGTTCAAAGCGAAGACATAGCACCGATTGCGATGAATGGCAAGATCTCTGTAAATAAGGCATTTCGAGTTGAAGCATGATAGCAAATGAAATTCAAACTCACGCTCGACTCTCGACTGTGAGCTCATATATCATCTCTCCGACATATTCTACGAGGGTCGTAACTTGTACGATGCATGAGTCTAGGAACACTATACCTGTGATCAAATCGCCTTCTTTCACCTGTTCGGCCACGAAGGTTCCTAATCCCCAATCGCTCCTTTTAACCTCTAATTCCTGTTGTGCGTTAGCATGACTTCCTTTAACTGAAAGACCACCAACTTTGCGAACTCCACGCTGGATTTGAGAGTTGCGACAAGGCGTGTCATCGGCTGACATGCTAAAGTCAGAACGTCGACACTAAAGTCCTTAGCCTTACCCCTGAAAACGGCGGATCCATTAGCATGAAGAGCGTTCCACGCCTTAAGTATGAAAACTCACGCGCATCTGCAATCCATGCACAGCTCTGGGTCGCATTCCCGGAGCGCTTCTACGCAAGGGCATCGTTCCGTAACACAGGCCCATCCTGACCCATCTCTCGAGCAGTCACAGCCTTTCCACCGGCGATTGCCTATACCACATGGGTTCATGCCTCCAAAAAATAGTGGACAACACACATTCCAGAGAACAACGGCAATTCCGTTGACAGTGTGATCGATTTTTGAAACACCGACAACTAGATGAGCTGTTGCAGGGGCCAGTATGATGGCAAGGGTTGTCGCTGCACAAAATTCAAAGTATGAATAGGTAGGATTGCCCAGGACATACGGTGTGAATGTTGTTGGATCATTGTCTAGGAGAAAGAGTAAGATAAGTCAGGATAAGCGCAAGATCGACTTGTACCTTTATATCTCGGGATACGTCGTTGGACTTCGGTGTCTGTAGGTTGTGCTTCATCTGATTCGCCCGAGTATAATGCTTTCCAGTAGTAAAACACCTAATTTCGTTTGAACTCGTGCGCGATCTCCAATAGGATGGAATCACCTCAAAACAAGGTTTGAGACATATTTCTGCGAGTTCACAAGGAGTCACTTGAAGTAATACTTCGGATATAGCGCTAAACATATCAAGTTCAGCTTCCTTCCAAGGAGGAGAACCCTATTGAGATACGAATACATCATTAGCGTCTTGTAGGCAGAAAGGCAACAAACAAACCTCTTCGATCTTTTTGTTTATGAAACACTGATTTCGACAAGGGTTGGTTACGTCACACAGGATACGAGAAGACGGCAGCTGTAATTTCAGGGGCATTGAATTTGATTCAACTGAGCATGACCTGCGATAGGTGAAACGTGTGCGTGCACTGTCAAGCAATGGTACACACCATGAGCACTGCATAGGGGTTCGATACAACTCAGGTTCGAACAAAATAATGAATTCAAGGTTGCGAGGCGACGGCGAAAATCCGATATTCCTGGGAGAGTTGATGGAGGAAAAGTGAAATACGTTGGGATTGTATTCCCAGCCCAATGTAAGCGGTCGCTTTACACCCATTAGGAGCGAAGTCGAGAGTAAATGAGTTTACTTACCGTCTCTGAAGGAAGGAGAGTACACCAGGTTTGCCAGGCTGTGAATGTAATTTGAATGGCAAAACATTACAATCTTCAATTTCATCGCAGGAAAGAGCGTATTGAGCTCCGAGTCTATACACAGTCTCGAGTACAATCACTTCTACTGCAAAGCTGACGTATGTCATCGTGTCGAATGATCATGGGACGCGTAGAATGCTCACAATCAGGATCAGGAAGATCTATCCATGAAAACGACCCATAGTGATATGTGTGGCTGATCTGATCGAATGTATGATCATCTGAGTATGGAACGAAATCCATGATGTCGCTATCGTCACCCTTGAACACATTGAGATGCAGTGGGGCGCATGATTCGTATGCCGGATGGGGTTCTACGGACGAAGTTATATGAATGACCTCTAATTCCACCGATAAAGTCTCAGCAATTGCCCCATCCGGTGAAAATGCTTGCTGAGAGACAAGTGCCTTGACCTCGGAAACGACAGGCCAAACGTTGGGCGATTGGTTGAAAGTACGTTGCATAGAAGCGGGAGTCGGCGAGCGAAGGTCGGGATGCCGACGGAACTGCCAAGTGGATGGAGGAGCAACTGAGGAGAGAACTTCGCAACAGTGTACGACGTCCCACGCGGCAAATTCTCTTTGAACTTGAGAGAAAACTGTCCGAACAAGCTTTGATGAAGAAACTTCTAGCTCTGACAGCGTTTTCAGCACATCGTTCTGCTCCTCCGCAGAGTCCGACATGCTGGCGAGCTTTGAAAGAACGAAGATCAAGCTAAGAGTGACTACAAAGTCACGTGCTCAACCCTGCCAAAGCCATCATCATACGCTAACCACAACCACCAATAACTACATATGGCTTCGTCTGGTACGTTCGAGTCTTATACTTTGGAGCTCCAAACATTTACATTTTTGTGATTTAGCCATCGGAAAGCTTTCGCGTGAGGAATTTCGTCGTCAAAAGGACCTCGATGCCGCTCGTAAAGCCGGTACTGCTCCCGCTGCACTCGACGAGGAAGGAAAGCCCATCAACCCACACATTCCCCGTGCGTCTATCTTCGACTTGTTCCTTGCTCGTATTACTCACGCTGTAATCCAGAGTATATATCTCAGGCTCCATGGTATCTCGACACCGGTGCCCCGTCATTAAGCCATCAACGTCGGCCTACCGACGACCGACCTGCTGAAAAACTAGACAACTGGTACGACCGAGGCGCACGAACCGGCCCTGCTGCCAAGAAGTACCGTAAAGGTGCATGCGAGAATTGCGGTGCCATGACGCACAAGAAGCAGGATTGCCTCGAGCGTCCACGGAAAAAGGGTGCCAAGTTCACGAACAAAGACATTCAAGCAGATGAGATAATACAGGATGTCGCTGCCGGTTACGATGCAAAACGAGATCGGTGGAATGGCTATGATCCCGCGGAGCACAAACGAATTTATGACGAATACGAGGCTATCGAGGCGGCTCGAAAGAAGTTGCGTGAAGAGGAGATCGATAATCAAACTACCACCGACTTGGCTGCCGTTCGAAAGGTGGCAAAAGCGGGCAATGAGAAGAAAGCTGCAGATCCCGATTTTGGCTCTAGCGACGAGGAGGATGCAGACGATGATAAATACGCAGATGCAGCCGACGCTGTGGGTCAGAAACTCGACACAAAAACTCGCATAACGGTCCGGAATCTGCGTATACGAGAGGACACTGCCAAATATCTCATCAACTTGGACCCCGAGAGTGCTTATTATGATCCCAAGACGCGTTCTATGCGTGACGCTCCTATAAAGAACGTTGCTCCAGAGGACGTACGTTTTTTTTTTTTCAACATAGCGATTGACATAACCCATAGAATCCAGGCCAAATTCGCAGGAGAGAACTTTTTCCGGTACAGTGGTGAAGCGCCAGAAGTTCAGAAGCTCCAGCTCTTCGCATGGCAAGCTGCGCAACGGGGGAATGATATTCACTTGAACGCAGCTCCGACCCAAGGCCAGTTCTTGCATGAAGACTACAAAGAGAAGAAGGACAAGATCAAAGAGGTGACCAAGGAGTCAATTCTCGCCAAGTACGGGGGAGAGGAGTTCCTTGAGAGAGCTCCGAATGAGATCTTGAACGGTCAAACAGAAAATTATGTCGAATACTCGCGGACAGGTCAAATTATTAAAGGCAAGGAGCGCGCAAAGGCACGATCAAAATATCCCGAAGATGGTGAGTCGGACTGTCTCTGTTGAACTTTGATACTGACATTTCCCCCCAGTTTATATCAATAATCACACTTCCGTGTGGGGCTCGTGGTACGACGTTTCGAGTGGAATCTGGGGTTATGCATGCTGTCACTCGAGCGTACACATGTCGTATTGCGCTGGAACGACTGGGAGAGAAGCTTTGCAGGCATCGACGGCCAAAGCACTTCTTACTTCATCCTCTCAGTCGGTAACCGATTCCTCAGCACAAGAGGAGTCGAGAGGACGCATAGAGCAGAACTACTCGAAAAAGCGTGTAGGAGAAGGCGAGATTTCTCTTGACAAAGATCGATTAGCGGAAGCTTTGATTGAGGAGAGGAAGCGGAAAGCGCGGGGAGGCGACCATGAGGATCGATTTAGCAAGAAAAAGAAGGGGCACGAAGTGGGCAGCCACGATGTGACAGAAGAGGAACTTGGTAAGTCCTGCTGCCGTGCGCCCACCCACAATACTGATCGTCACAGAGGCTTACCGGATGAATCGTCGAAATACGGAAGATCCGATGGCCAGCTATGTAGACGAGGAGGCTATGTAATGTGGTGTGATTCGTACTTGTTTATCAGTCGCTACCGAAGAGCTTTTATTTGGGTTCCGGTGGTTCCCACTATTTACATTACCCGAAATAGGCGAGCATTGAAACACCCACACAATGGGTGTTTGCTTTCTATACTTTGGTCCATGTTCTCCACCTCAGCCGCCCTGCTATTCGGGCTGGGCACTCGCATTGCCCTCGACAGATTCTTTGGCAATGCCTCTGACGACCCCAACACCCCCGACTCCTTTGGGGACATCCTCCTCCTCGGCGTCATCCAGGGCGTCGCGCTCTACTACACTCTCATGGAATTCCGCGATTTCGCACTCGTCGTCGGATTTGCGATCGCACTCCGCCTCGTGATCGAATTCGCCACCTTGCAAGACGTGACCAAGTGTGCAACGACGCTCCTCGGCGTCGCGCTCGGCGTCCTCGTCACCGACGTCCTCTCCCAGCTCATCGAAGACGGCTACATCTCCGCGTTCAGCAGCGCGCAGGACACGGAGAGCGAGTACGAGTACGAGCAGTCCGTCATCGAGACCAAGCGCCGCAAACGCCTCGTCAAGTTTTCGCCCGCGACCGAGCACGCGGCCGTACATCGCATCACGAAGCCGGTGCGCCCGCCCAAGCAGGACCCGTCGCGCAAGTGGCGCACGGAGTCGGCCGTGCCCCCGTCGATCACGTCTTCGGCCGAGGATCTCGTCGACCCACATCGGGTCATGGATCCGCTCGAGCGGGAGGTCGCGACGCTCCGCGCGCGGGCGTCGTTGGCGGATACCGAGCGGAGGCGTTTCAAGGAGGAGAAAAAGTGGGCAGTCTCCCAGGGAAATTTTGCGCGTGCCTCTCAGATGGGTTGGCAAGTGAAGCGATACACTGCGTTGACGCAGAGCTACACGAAAGAGGCAGATGCGCGTCTGCTAGAGGGTGTGTTTCCTTTGGAGTTGGCGTTTCGCAGGGCGCTCACCCGAGACGCAAGTGACAGCGATCAAGGCAGCACGGCACCAGGGTCAGAGCGAGGCACCCCTTCCTACTCTTCAAAGGGCCGAGCGCCCCCAGGCAGAGAGACATACCAACCACGCACGGGCAACCACTGCTACCACGTCACAGCAGATTTTTATTGATCGTGATCCCACGGTCAACGTCGAAAGACGACATCGAAGGCAAAGCTCTGCTAGCAACCTCAAGTCTGCTATGCGTGTATCAACACGATGACTCCAGCATATAATTGGCGTAGCTTTTTTAGTCTTGAAAAAGATGCTAGGTGTTGGCGGGTGGTAACCCAACTACGTACGAATCGTTTTGATGTTGTAATAATAGATATCCATTTCCCGTGGGCTCAGTGGTACAGTTAGCAGTGATTATTCGAATATTCCAATCGCCAACGTCCTAAGGTTACAACGAGAATGCAAGAGTTGAAAAATTATGACAGCTTAACTTTGCGTTGCATTACTCGAAAAGCCCATGATATTAACACAAAGAGAAAGGACATCGAAACAGAGCCAAAATAGCAGACACCGTCCCAATGACGATCATCGGTATGACTTGCCGTTCGTTTTCATGGACGTGCTGGAAGCGGATAATGACCCATTGGTCTTTCCACTTGTAGTGGGTCGGGGTTTCTTACTAGAGCTCGCTACATCAGATGGTGGCCGGGGTGCAGCCTCCTTCATCACCATCTTTGCATGAATCTCCTCCAGCTTTGAAGCCTTGACCTTTTTGGGCCAGAATAGCGTGACGAACCTGGGCAGAATTCAGATATTCTTCCACACCGTTGCCTGTTGCCACGTACGTCCAAAGATGCCGACGCCACCGTTCTCGGTCTTCGCCGGCAGCTTGTTTGGTTTGAAGCACCAGTTCAATCCGTCTGCCGATGGCGGCGAGTGAGTCCTTCAGGATGGCGACCTTGTCATCTCGAGGCATGTCTTCTCCCGATAGTTTAAGCTGTTTCTAGGAAGGCATCGACACCTGCGACCAATGATGAGAAGTAGACCACACACCAATTGTTTCTTCACTGGTCGTAATTCCTCTTTTGTTGCCATCTCGTCCATGGACGGACTGTCCGAAATGCATTAATGTCAATGTCATATTTCCAATCTCGATACACACCATTCGTCCGATGATTCAGAGTCCGTAAATGTGGGGGTGGGCCGTCGTTTGCGTTTCTTGGTAGATGTATCTTCGACGGACGCAACGGCTTCGCTTTCAGCGCGTCTCTTCCGACTACTTGAAGTGGAAGACGACGCCACAACTGCAGGGGGAGGAGTGGCCGAAACTTTTAGCTGTCCTTTGTTCCGCAAGGAACTTTCATACGAACGCAACTTCTCGTCGTGTTCACG
Source organism: Boletales sp. KT-2023a (assembly GCA_038090395.1). NCBI lineage: Eukaryota > Fungi > Basidiomycota > Agaricomycetes > Boletales > Boletales sp. KT-2023a. The sequence continues at coordinate 59,592 of JBBPMP010000013.1, forward strand.
CAATATGCTCAGGAGGAAGTCGCCCCGTCGAACCAGGTGAATTGCATTAGGGATCGGCCGCGTTGAAGAATCTTCGCCCTTTTTGCCTTCCTCGAGAAAAAATTTTCCATCCAGACCGAGTCGCGAATCCTTGGCCATGGCTTCCCAGTTCCCGAAGCCGTAGAGGAAGGCGCCGACGAGTAGCATAGAGTCCTCCTGAGGACCCCATCGACCCGACCAGTTGAGCGTTGGTCTGATGTTTTCGATGGGAATGGACCAGTTGTAAAGTTCCTCTGTGGTCATGTCACCAAGAATGTTGTTGAGAATCCGTAGATCCCGATATCTTGATAAGACGGTTTCGGCGTTGATGTTGCCCACGTTGCGATACGTGATAAGAACCGCTTTGCTTTTCTGGGCATTGGTCAATGTCTCTCCAGCAGCCGTTCGGGCTCGTTTTTGTTGATTATTCTCCTCGACGGCTTGATTGCACATCTCTATGATCTCGTCTGCTACATCGATGATCATTGCTTTGTGTTTGTCGGCAAGCTTGGATTCGTTAACCTTTGCGGACCTCAATATCTAAACTGACAACAATAAAAAATGGGGCGCACGATGATGTCATAACGCTGACGAATATCGCCCCAACGTTGTAGGCTGCGGATTAACACGCGTACATCACGTTCCTTCAGTTCCATCGCTTTCTGACTTGCAGTCTTTCGCTGAGGTCCAGGAACCTTGGGTTTCTTCGGAGCCTGGGAACCACTAGGCTGATCAACGTCCATGCCCTCGTAGGAGACAGGGGCATGCGAGCGTTTGCGGTCCCGTAGCTCCTGTGCAACCAACTCTTCCGCCTTTCGATCCTCTTCTTCTCGGTCGAACTTTTGTCGTTCTTCCAGTGGGATGATGTCCTCCCAGCTCATATCATTCTTGACATCGCTCACGGCGGCAAATTGTGCAAGGAAACCTTCACCGCCGAGCGAAGTTCCACCATCGCCGCCAGCAGCCATAGTTTCATGATCTTCTGCCCTGTTAAGGATGTCATCAAGATCCATCTCATCCAACTTTTGGTTCTGTTGCGAATCGTCCTTGTCAAACCTGAGACATGTAAGTACAAAGCACTCGGCTGCGACGTCTATTACTTACATCTTCTGGGCACCATACTTGAGGACGGCAGTAAGTTCGTCCTTGCTCAGGTTGTCCGGTTTGACAGAGTCTTTAATTTTTTCGCCTTTGGAACTAAGATGGGCTTGAGAGGTGTCCATCTGATTGATGACTAAAGAAACGCACTCATTCATATGGGGCAACGGAAATGAAAACTGCAAACTCACTCGCATATTCCAAAACCATTTTCTTCTTCGCTCGCTCCAAAACGTCCTCCTCCATCGTATCCTTACTCACAAAGCGGTAGACACTGACATGCGATTTTTGGCCTATCCTGTGGGCGCGTGCCATGGCTTGCAGGTCGTTTTGTGGGTTCCAATCGCTCTGCAGCAATGTTTAGAAAACTCGGCGAGGGAGTCTGAATTACATACATCGAATATAATGACAGTGTCTGCAGTCTCCAAGTTGATACCGAGACCACCGGCGCGTGTAGAGAGTAAGAAGGCAAAGTCTGGCGATCCAGGGGCATTAAAGTGTGCGATAGACCTCTTTCGTGCATCTGAAGCAACCATGCCATCCAAACGTTGATGTTGGTATCCACGCAAGCTCATATAGTCACTCAAAATGTCAAGCATGCGGACCATCTGACTAAAGATGAGAACACGGTGGCCATCTTGTCGTAGTCGTGCAAGTAACTTGTCTAATAGCACCAGTTTGCCGCTGTTCATAACAAGGCCCTTGAGGGTCTCGTCAGCATTGTCAGTGCGATTCTCTGCGCCATCAAAGAGGTAGGGATGATTTGCAGCTTTCTTCAGCTCCATGGCGATATTGAGTAGACTAATGTTGTTGTTCCCATTGGCGCTCTTGACGAGGCCTTGGAAATTCTGTCACATCAAGGTCACGATATGTACTACAAAAATATGAAAGGAGACTGACCTTCGTGAGGATGTTCTTGTAAAAGTGAGTTTGAAGGGCACTCATCTCCACTCTGAGGATGCGTTCGCTCTTTGTGGGGAGAGAGGTGAGCACGTCCCGCTTGAGACGACGTAGCATCAGGGACTCTAATTGGTTATGAAGTTCCTTGATTTTAGCTTCGTGATCAGCATCATTGAGGTCGAATTCATTGGTGAGAGCGACTGTGTCGAGTTAGCGCGGGGTGCCGGAATTGGGCGAGAGTAGTACGTACACTTCTCCGGCATCAAGAAGTGCATCAAAGATAAAAGCTCTGCGAGCAAACGAAACCTAAGCGTTACTGAAGGCCTTGTAGCAGAACCCATACCTTTCACGTTATTCTGTAGCGGAGTACCTGTGATGAGAAGCTTCGACGCAGCAGAAAACGATCGAAGGGCTTCATACAACTGAGACTCGGAGTTCTTCAAGCGATGGGCCTAATTAGGATTATTTGTTAGTACACAGCAAACTGCGTTTTTCGTCAACAAACCTCATCTACAGCTAGCACTTGCCACTTGATGTCCCCCAACTCTTTGGCATCCCTGAGGGTCAATTCGTAGGTGGTGAGGAGAACGTTCATCTTCAAACGCTTATTCGATGGGCCGAACTCGTAAGTGCGAATGACCTCACGCGCAGCTGCTGTTCCGATGTAGGTGATGACATTCAAGTCGGGTGCCCAAGTCGCAAATTGGGATTGCCATGCAGTGATGGTTGATAGAGGAACGATGACTAGAAACGGACCATATTGGTGCATCTCATGAAAAAGATAGGAGATGAACGAGACAGTTTGGACAGTCTAAGCATCATCAGCAAGACGCACGAAAGCACGAAAGAAAAGTGCGGCACCTTGCCAAGACCCATTTCATCCGCCAAAATACCGTTTTCACCCTTGCTCCACAGATATGCCAGCCAGTTCAAACCGGTTAGCTGGAAATCTTTGAGGGAACCACCCGTCGCGGATATATATTCGGGATCCCTGACAATCTTCTGAAAGGTTGGACGTTGATGCCGGGCATACTGAACGCTCTTGTAGGGAAATTTGGCCTCGGCTTCGCGGGCGCGATAGGCGTCAATCTGAATTTTGGATATAGGGCGAATTTCGCCCTCGTCTTCCCACGTACAATGCTCATAGTTGAGACCGGTCCACTTGCAGAAATAATCGGTGCCGTTAGGCACTTCTGCGCTGTCACGATGAGAGACGATGCGCTCGACGGTCTTGTAAGTTTCCAGCTCCTCCTTTTCGCGTTCCTTGTCAAGAAGAAGAGTCTCGGCATCTTCTGTGGAAAGACCAGGAGCGTTCAGCCGAGCCTGATATAGTTTGTAGGCTTTGATGTAGTTGTCGACGCGCTTCAGCCCTTTGAAGCGCTTAAGGAACTCGTACGTTTCGTCGGTGTTGTGGAGATGGGAGAAATTTTTCCACTTGATATGGAAACGCTGTGATGACGTTGGGTGGGATAAGAGTGGGAGGTGGTTTGGACGTACGACGTTGCTGTACCACAAGTCTTCGGGATCGTCTTCGCGAGTCTCGTCTCTGCAGTGACTCAAGACAGCCTCTATTTCATCTTCTTCTTTTGAGGGAGAGAGGTCAACATAAAAATTCTCGACACCATCCTCCTCTGAGAGCATGGCAAGGTCCTGGTTGTCTTCATAATAATTGGGGACCTTGTTTCCACGACTGGATACGCGTAGCTCTTCGCCAGACGCACGAGGTTTCTTCTTTTTCTTTGATCGAGCACCATAATCTGAGTCTGAATCCAAAGAGGCGTGGCGTGCGGCTACTTTATGAGGAGGACGGTCAAGGGAGTGGTGGATGTATGCACGAGGACAGTCGAACCTTTTGGACGAGGGGCGGCGGAGGCGGCTGAAGGCGCCTTCTTCTTCTTCTTTCTGGAAACCCGCTTCTTTCCATACTCGTCGTCCCCATACGAAGCATCGCCGTCGTCGTCGTCTTCATCATCATCGTCTTCGGCACGGTCTTCGTAACCCTAGAAGGGGGGGTCAAAACTGATAAGGGGGCATGACGGGAGAGAACGACCGACCGAGTCTTCCGCATCCTCGTGAAGGACGGTGGAGTTAGGACAGACGGGAAGGACAAGGGGAAGACTTACATAGTCCTTGTTGGGAAAGGATGAGGTACCTGCAACTGGGTTCTCTAAGATCGCAGAGGGGGTATCGTCGACATACTCTGCGTCACCCTCCGCGTCAGCATCTGGGTCGGCGTCGGCGTCGGCGTCGGCGCTAGGGTCGGGGCCGGGGGGAAGGAGGGTGGAGGAGGGTTGTGTTACGGGATGGTCATCGTCGGAGTCGACGAGCATGCTGTCGTCGCTGTCATAGTTGAGGTTGAGAGCGTCGGGGTTGAGCGCCATGCGAGTGAGGCGTGCGGGTGGTGGTGGTTGAGGGGAGAAAGGAGGGGAGGGAAGAGGTCGTCAAGGATGCTGTTGAGGAAAATGTTCACACGCGTGGCCATCGCTACGGACAACGCCGGGCAAGGCCCCATCGTCACCGCTCGTGACGAACTCCGGTTGTGCCGTGCCACACGTTTTGGACACGAATCTTGCCTAATATAAATATTAAATAAATACTCAAATTCTGGCGGCTGGCCCTCCTCGAGCACATCCATATAACCGTGTACCTTCGACCTCACCCTCTCTTTCACCACCACCACCACCACCATGCTGTCCGCCGTCTGTTGCGCTCTTTTACTTCCCCTCGGCGTCCTGTCCCACCCCTTGTCCGTCGTGCACAAGGTTCGCCTTGTTTGTCTTCCTATCATACGTCGCTCTTGATTGATGTCCAAACAGACCACGCCTCTGCCTTGTGTCATCGCAGACGTCCAGTACCCGAACCCCCAGCAGACCTTGATTCTCCTCAACCAACACGCCATCTCCCCTCCCACAGGCCTTGCCAAGCGGACCTTTGTCGATCTCCTCCTCTGGTGTCAGGACGACCGTCATTCCAACACCAAACTACTCCTCTCCCGACAGCATCCCGACTGTCCCGCTGCCCCCGCACCGCCATCCGCCCACGATCAAGGTCCTTTCTCCGATTCTGGTTCCGCTACTGGCTCGAACTCCCCTGGCCCATCCTCTGGTTCGTCGTCGTCCGGTGCCCACGGTCAAGGTCCTTTCTCCGATTCTGGCTCGGCCCCATCCGGTTCCGCTACTGGCTCGAATTCCCCTGGTCCAGCACTATCCGGTTCTACCTCTGGCGCTCACGGCGGCGGTCCGACTGACTCTGATGTCCCCGGCGCCCGTGGCGATGGTCCAAATTCCGGTTCCGGTTCCAGTTCCAGCACCGGCTCGAATGCCTCTCGTCCTCATGGCGAAAGTACATCATCTGGTTCCGTAGCCAGCGGTCCAGCACCATCCGATCCAAATCCAAGCGACTCGATCCCGTCCCATTCCACTGGCTCAAATACCTTTGGTGCTCACGGTGATGGCCCATCATCGGGTTCTGGGTCTAATGGTCCACCGCCGTCTGGTTCTAGTCCTAGCACCGATTCCCACGGTGAGGGTCCATCTTCTAGTTCACCTTCTGGTTCGATCACGGACACCTCGGGAGGTCCCGGCTCCGGCGCTGACCCGAACTCGTCTGGCGCGCACGGTAAGGGCCCATCTTCCGGTTCGCAATCTTCTGGCTCGGATGCGGATAGGAATCCTTCTGGTGCTCACGGCGAAAGCCCATCCAATTCTGGCACGGAGTCGGGTACTCGTGAAGGCCCCTCTTCTGGTACGGACTTGGACACCTCTGGTACTCACCCGTCTGGCTCAGGATCTAGTGGTTTGGCGTCATCTAGTTCTGGTTCTAACGCCGACTCAGATACTTCTCGTGCTCATGGCGAAGGGTCATCTAGTGGTTCGCCGCCGTCCAGTACCGACTCGGATCCTTCCGACACACACGGCAAAGGGTTACCCTCTGGTTCGGGACTCGGTGGCTCAGTTCCGTCCAGATCCAGTACCCCTGGCGCAAGGCCATCGTCCAGTGGTTCAGCTCCATCCGGTTTTAGCGTCGATTCGAATGCTATTGCCCTCGTATCAACCAGTTCGGCACCTAGTAGCTTGGCGACACCCAGCACAATCACTACATCTGGCAAGAGTCCTTTCGACTCTAACCTGGCTACTTCTATGGCGGCGACGCCACCATCCGGTACACCAGCATTTTCGGCCCCCACCAGCAATGCAAGCAGCGCAAGAACATCAATACCTCCAAACACAACAGTCCCACCCGCGAGCACAAGCACGACATCTGCAGATTCAGTTGCTACGATTGCAGCGGGGGCGTGCCCGTCAGGAAAGAAGGCGGTTGCTGACGGTGCTCTGGGGTTGGGTGGTGCAATAGTGGCCTATATTTGTGTAGCCGTCTAGTGAAGGAAAATTCGAAGGAAGTGTATTTGTACATACTCTTGTAGCATAGAACCAAATAACGCGTGGGATCAAACACAATAGTGTTGGTGATGATGGATACCTACTTTGCTGTCCTGCCCCTCGGTATGTCGTTTGAGTGTCGCTGCACTGGACACTTGAACGACTAGTTCCAGATGTCATCGATGCCGTCGTCTCACATCTTCCCGATGAGATACCTCGCTTTCTGCGCCTTGTACATCCCAGAACAGGTGCGTCGCGTTACGCCACCGGAACCATCGTCCCAAACGTCGCGCGTTAGGCATTGCATCTCTCTTCCTTGCCCACGAATCTGCTCCCAATGACGACGCGCGCGACCAGAAACGCGTCTCAAAGATATTAGAGGTGCAAGCGGTGGAACCGCCCAACGCACGCTCTTGGTTCATGGGTCACGATGTCGTTTCAGGTACGCCTTCTGGTACGCAGTCCATCCGGATGCTGAATGGGTGCCAGACGGAAAGCTCCTCGTCATGACCCCCGTTGACCCTTTGTTCCTCTTGATACCCGTGTTTCAAGCGGTCAAACAGGTAATTCGGACGCACATTGCAGAGCATACAGCCTGATCGCTCCGAAAGCTTGACTGCAGCGCCGGCAACTTTCGACCATCCGAAGACATATTTGAAGATGCGGCAAGGCATTTAGCCACGGCCGGTAGCACGCAAGACACGTCGGAGCCCGTGAGCGTGGAGGACGTCATGGCGTTCGCCGCTCTCGAGTGTACCAAGAAAGCGATGAAGCGAATTTGCGATGTCAAAGGTAGGCCTGATGATTCGCGTACAACTACTCTCCTTATGCAAACCCTCAGAGATAACTCCCGAGATCACCGTGTTCAGGTATTCGCCCGAAAAACTCTTGCAAGAGCTGAAAAACAAGGTTGCGACGTTGTCAACGCCTCGCATTACAGAAATGTCGAGGTGCCTGGTACGGAGTCTCGCCAAAGATGCACTCATGGAAGATAAGCACGAGGACTTGCTCGAGCGTGAGTGATGATGGTACATAAAATAGTTGTCGGGCCGATGACGGTGACGCAGTGGGAAGAACCAAGCTGGCTTGCGAGTTATTGGCACAGTATCTTCCACACGACATCCAGGAGATGCTTCTCGCCTCATACGAGTACGTCACCGATAACGCATTCCCAAGAATGATACTGAACGTAACACAGTTGGACAAGACTCGACACGCACGTGAGATCGCTCGCAAAAGAGCAATCGCTGTTGGTCATCGAAAATAATGCTGTCGCCGAGTCGAAAAAAGGCTCTGCGGCTATTTCTGAGGGAAATAAAAAACGGAAAAAGGAGAGCAAGGGATCACAAGGCGTTGAGAAGCTCAAAAAAGCCAACGTCAGTGGTATGTCCAAGTTGTCAACCTTTTTCACGAAAAAAGCACAGTAGCACTGAGACTTGTAATATCTGGCGGCACATGATAATCGAAGTGAGATCCGGGCCGGTCGACCGCGATGATCACTACACGCACTGGTGACGCGATGATGGCGTGATATCGACTCATCCTGACCGATGTGCATTAGTGATCCTAGAACAGCCGGTACCAAGATTCGCTCAAAAAGCGAACGTCTAAGAAACCGTAAGTTTGGTATCTCAGTGTGATGGCTAACGTTCCTCATGGTGGTTTGCTGAAGGTTTGCTTCATGTGCTGCTCGGAGTGCACCGCTTGATTATAATCAGGATCTGCTCGCCCGGGACGAGCCAATCGCAACACAACTCAAGCAGGAAGCAGCGACGCTCCGTGATATCGCCCTCTCCGAAGTACGTGTTTTCGCTTGTCACGCGGACGGGAAATGACACTCGCACTTGAAGCGTCAGCTCTGTGACCTCGAACTTATTATCAATGGCGGCTTCAGCCCTCTTGAGGGCTTCATGAACGAGAGCGACTACAATAGGCACGTCTTGCCGGGTTTGGTAGTATGATGGTCCTCATTGCTGTTCATAGCGTCGTGGACACGCTCCGACTCTCTGATGGAACGCTATTCCCCATGCCGATTACCCTCGACGTGTCATTCGACGATATCGCTCGCCTCGGTATTGCACCTGGCGTGCGCCTCGCTCTGCGTGACCCTCGAGATGACGAAGCACTGGCCATCATCACTGTCCAAGACATATACACCTACGACCGTTTCCGGGAAGCTATCCAAGTCTTTGGAGCTGATGACCCCGCTCACCCTTCCGTCGCTTACATGCGCAACCGCGTCAAAGAGTATTACGTCGGAGGCAAGGTGCAAGCAATACAGGCCCCCTCACACTTTGACCATGTTGCGCTTCGATGTGCGTCGCCGTTTGCCTGCATCGATCCTCGTCTAACGCGTTTGTCAGATACTCCTGCCGAGCTGCGTGCACACTTCAAAAAGCTCTCGTGGAGCCAGGTCGTCGCATTCCAGACGCGCAACCCGATGCATCGCGCCCATCGTGAGCTGACGATTCGCGCTGCTCGCCAGCGCCAAGCGAACGTCCTCATTCATCCCGTCGTCGGCCTAACCAAGCCTGGCGACGTAGACCACTACACGCGCGTGCGGGTCTACCAGGCCATCATGGCCAAGTACCCCAACGGCATGGGCCACCTAGCGCTCCTGCCGCTTGCCATGCGGATGGCCGGCCCCCGTGAAGCGGTCTGGCATGCCATCATTCGCAAAAACTTTGGTGCGACTCACTTTATCGTCGGTCGAGACCATGCCGGCCCCGGAAAAAATTCCCTGGGCAAGGATTTCTACGGCCCGTACGATGCTCAGGAGCTCGTGGAGAAATATAAGGATGAACTGCAGATCGAGATGGTTCCGTTCCAACAGATGACCTATCTCCCGTCCACCGACGAGTATCAGCCTATCGATGAGGTCCCTGCCGGCGTGCAGACCCTCGACATATCCGGAACGGAGTTGCGCAGACGCCTCAAGACCGGCGCACCCATCCCGGATTGGTTCAGTTACGAGTAAGCAAACCACGTTGACGTCGAGAGTTGCCTTGTAACGTTCATACAGAGCCGTCGTCGAACGGTTGCGTGAAAGTTATCCACCACGCAACAAGCAAGGCTTTGTCTTGTTCCTCACCGGCTTGCACAACTCGGGCAAGGACGTCATCGCCAAGGCGCTCCAAGTCGCGTTAAACGAACAGGGTGGCCGGAGCGTTTCCCTGCTTCTCGGAGACGCGGTCAAAGACGATCTGAACCCCAAGTCGCTTACGCCGGAAGAACGGCACGACAACCTACAACGCATCGCTTTCGTCGCAGGCGAGCTGGCACGGGCTGGCGCTGCTGTGATCGCCGCACCCGTGGCACCCGAGGAACGTTCGAGAGCGTCTGTCAAGGACACGGTCGTGTCCAGTGCTGGCCCGGGGGGCAACTTCTTTCTCATCCACGTAGCCACGCCTCTCGCACATTGCGAGAGCACAGACCGACGTGGTGCGTATGTGCAAGCGAGAAACGGGACCATCAAGGGCTTCGCGGGCGTCGATGTCGAGTATGAGATACCTCCAAAAGCAGACCTCACCGTGGATATCACGACGCAGAGCGTTTCGTCTATAGTACACAGTAGGTGTCGCATTGACTTTTTTCTTCGCGGGGAGTCGAACTGATCATGTCATTCCTATCAGATATCATTCTCCTGCTAGAAACGAGCTCGTTGATTTAGACAAGATAGACGTTTGTATCCCCAAGGACTTTTTGCAATGCATACCAATGTAGGATGGGTGACCTTAATGGCAAGGTGGCTGAGTATTTCCTTCGGCTTGTCTTTGGCAAAAACTGCAGCGTCGTGATAGATGAGAATGAGGAGGCTAAATCAAACTGATTCCCCACGGCGGGCCCCGACGGTGTGGGGAGTTCGTCAATAGATTCACTGTCTGGCTAGGGTATAGGCTGAGCGATTTATATACGAGTGACTTGAGTAATAATGCATCATGACGTGAAAGAGAGCAGGACAAAGCACAAAAAGCGGAGAAACGAAATCCAACAAATGCCCCCTGTCGTCCGCATCCATGTATCGATGTAAAATGGATCAAAGGTATCAAGTGATATGCGGAAGGGTATGCGTCGTGACTGCGCCTGCGCACCGTGCGTTCTTCACATGTGCCCGATAACACGGCTATACACGGGCGGGGGAGCATCACTAAGTGCAATGGAGTTGACATCAAGGGCTGCTGTGTCAGTTTGTGTTGCAGAATCATCAGCTTGTTGCTGAGCCCTCCTGGTCAAGATATCGGCCAACGGTATGGCCCCATTATCCCTCGTTTCCCGCGACGACGAGAAGCCAGCCGGAGCCACCGCGGCCGGCCTAATGAGAGTTGGCTGAGAGATGTGAATGCGGCTAAAATTGAATTGAGTGTTCGGGGCGACCTTCCAGCGCCAATAGAAGAACACAGCGGCGCCCGCACCCAGAAGAGCGACCACTCCCGCGATAGTTATGCCAGCAATTGCCCCTAAGCTCAGCGTGCTAGCGGCAATAACGACATAAGATAACAAGTATTCTCAAAGTTCGTGAAAAACGGACATACCCTGAGTTAGTCGAGTTCGGTAGGGTACTGTTACTGACGAGGATGTCAGCAGGGTCTGATCTATAAAAATCCGAGGAAAGGCACCTGGCTGCGACAGTATATAGCCGGGCATAATCAACAGCAAGGAATTGCCCAGCTGTGTCAGGGAGGTTCGTAAGAACAACCTGGTGTGTACCAAGGCCCAGATTATCAGCGTGATAAATCACGACTCCATAGTTCTGAGGATAGATGTTCCCCAGTGATGCATTATATTGCACGTTTGGGCCGCCATCCAACTGGATTGTGTACGGCCCACTGGCAGGGCCTGTACATCCAAAGATGGACACAGCTTCAGCTGATGAATCCATCAGAAATGGATGATGATGTGCTGAATAATAAAGAAGCATGCCCTTGTATGGTACGTGAGCACTAGTAACACAATTACGGGGAAGAGCCGCACTTCGAATGTGAATGTGACGCTCGCAGCGGGAGTTTGGGTTATGCTAAGATGATCAAGACGGTAAAGTTGATGAAAATTATCGGGGGAAAGAGCTTACTGGCCAGAGCCATTGTTAAATAAGTCGAGGTTTATTAACGCGGTGGGGGAAATTGTATTCCAAGCCGGCTCCTGGTATTGCCAGCGGGTATCCGTGTCTTGAACTATTTCGACAACCAGCTGGTCGGCCGTGCTGTTAATTTCTGATTCCCATTGGATCTACGCGACATTGAGCACTCGGTCCGTGAGGAGAGGCTGAATCGACCATGTCGATGTCTACGGATACGTCAACACCAGACCCAGTGTTTGTCAACTTTATTGTGTGGGTCCCTTGAGTAAGGGATGATGCATTGAAAATGACTTGTCGAAATAAATAGGCCGACGCGCTACCGTCGAGGATGAAGGTTTGGTCATCAAGCTGGACGACGTAAGTGCCGTGACCAGGACGGTTGGCACCATAAATCCATACGGCAGTCCCGTTGAAGCTGAAGGTCACCGTACCAGTCACTTGATTGAGTCCATTAAATGTGAATGTACCCGAATAATAGCTACGAAAAAAAATAAGAAGCCTTTCAGGGCAACAATATGAACAACATACTACATGGTATAGGGGTCACCCAAAGACGAGCCAGGAACCCAAGTAGAATCATACTGGATTAGGGGAGACTTGTCGTCGATGAGGGTAGTGAGTATGGGCATCCTGGTCACAGTAAACGAATGAGGAAACAACTGATGAACCACCACAGCACCTTCGTGATTGTATTGATGGAGCTGATACGCCGGCGGACCATGAGGGGCCTCACTGAGTATCACCGCAAACACTGTACTAGTCCTCTCAAAAATGAAATGGCTGAGCCGTTAGTTGATCCAGGTGGATTTGGGTGGCAGCAAATACTATACTCACGTTGGAGGCTAAATTAATTAGCCGGTTGTGTTCAGTACGGATCCACACGAACCGTCGCGTTTGATTCCTACTAGTCATGTTCACTCTCATTCGGCGAGGTCCGCGTTCGTTTGGACGCCTGACAAGTCCTTATCGATTATCAAGCAAACCCCCTCGTCCTACTGTCCACTTGGCTGCCACACGGTCCATGTCTGTCTACCACGGGGAGTCCGCCATCCGTCCGGAACCAGACAAGGTTCTCAAGGACATTGCAGACTACGTCCACAACTATCAAATCACTTCTGATCTTGCGTTCGAGACCGCACGCCTTTGTCTCATCGACACCATCGGGTGCGGTCTCGAAGGCTTGCGCTTCGAAGGCTGCTCGAGGCTATTGGGGCCCGTCGTGGAGGGCACCATCGTGCCAAACGGTCTGCATCACGCATCTTCTCAGTACCGACGTCTGACCTCCTGGATACAGGAACAAGGGTCCCTGGAACCAACTACCAGTTGGACCCCATTCGCGGTGCCTTCAACATTGGCACGATGATCCGGTACCTGGATTTCAACGACTGCTTCCTTGCTGCAGAGTGTACGCCCTCGTCTCCTCCGTATGTAATTCATGCACTAAAACACACGTTCCAGGGGGCCACCCGTCGGACAATCTCGGCGCCATTCTCGCTGTGGCTGACCATCTCGCGCGTCAGGGCCAACCGCTGACGGTCCGGGACGTCCTCGAGAGCATGATCAAGGCACACGAGATCCAAGGTGGCCTCGCGCTCTTGAACTCGTTCAATCGCGTCGGTCTTGACCACGTCGTACTCGTCAAGGTTGCCAGCACCGCCGTCGTGTCCAAGTTGTTGTAAGTATCTGTTCGCTTCAGCCCCGTCTTGCAGCTCACATGTGTCATAGGGGTCTCTCCCATGCGCAGACCATCGATGCAGTCTCGCAGGCGTTCGTTGACGGTCAGTCGCTCCGCACATACCGCCATGCACCCAACACCGGCCCTCGTAAGTCCTGGGCTGCTGGTGATGCCTGCTCACGTGCCGTAAACCTCGCCCTCCTCGTCAAGAGAGGTGAGCTTGGCCTCCCGTCCGTGCTCACCGCAAAGACCTGGGGCTTTTACGACGTCCTGTTCAAGGCACAGTGCTCACCTGGCGAGTTTTATCATGATGTTCTGACGACAATCATCGACTAGGGCAATCCGTTCGAGTTCCAGATGCCGTTTGGCTCTTACATCATGGAGAACGTCCTCTTCAAGATCTCCTATCCCGCCGAATTTCACGCTCAGACCGCCGTTGAGGCAGCACACACCATCTATGCGCAGCTCAAAGCGCTTGGTAAATCGTCCGACGACATCAAGAGCGTTCGCATCCGCACGCAAGAGGCCGCCATCCGCATCATCGACAAGCAAGGCCCGTTGGACAACTTTGCCGACCGAGAGTACGTACTTTTTGCATCCGTCCGGGACGATCTGATGTGATGATGCGTCATGCTAGTCATGCCATCAGCTATATGGTTGCCTACCCGCTCATCTTTGGCGAGCTTACGTCCGAGTCGTACACCGACAAGTCTGCAGCAGATTCTCGTATCGATGCCCTGCGCGCCAAAATTTTCTGTGTCGAAGACAACATGTTCTCTGTCGAGTACCATGAGCCCAGCAAGCGTTCTATCGGTAATGCACTCTTGGTCGAACTCAATGATGGCACGGTGTTGGACGAGGTTGCGGTTGAATATCCTGTTGGGCACAAACGCCGCCGCGAAGAGGGCACGCCTCTCTTGGTGGACAAGTTCAAGCGACACATCTCCTACCACTATGATGCAGCGCACCAAAAGAAGTCAGTATTCATTGATTTGGTGTCCGACGGAACGACTGACGGATTTCCAAGGATATTGGACATTGTTTCTGATGCCGACGGCCTTTTTAAGCTCCCCGTGGATCAATTCACCGACCTGTTCGTGAAACAATAGTTGCACACAGCAACGTTGAAGTTTTTAGTTGCAGCCATTGCATTTTCACTAGCTTCCGTTCATATTGTCGAACCACGTCAATCAAATGAATCAACTCATACGATTACAGACAAATGAGTTACAACGCTGAGTTTAGGTGGACGAAAACACGAGTGCCAAACACGTACATGAAATTTTACAACCGCTCTTGCTAACCTACAAGTCCACGCGCCTTTGCTTGATCATCTCGTTCGTAGCGGGTCCCTTGAGCTTCTTGAATCGATGTTTCTTTTTTAATCCATGTTGATGTCCTTCTTTACCACCGGTCTGCTCTCGGAAGTTCTGCTCCTTGTTCAGTGGAAGTCGAACCTTAACTGGCGAGGCATCATGCAAGGAAACGGATGCTGTCTCTGGCTTGCTTTCAAACTCAGGCGAATCAGAAATTACGGCCCTTCGTGTTCCGTCACCATGTGGCAATTCGAGATAGTGTGCCTGGTATCCCGTCGCTCTATCGTGACTTGATGAATTACCATCAGTCGTGCCCGGCTTTTGCAACCTGGATGGGGATACAGACATTGATACCTCTGAGAGTGCGCTGTCTTCTTCGGGGACAGAGGAGAGGCGTCGTTCCATGGGGCGTGTCGAAATCATCGAGCGTACATTATTGTATGGTGGTCCAGTTTGCGGCGACTCCGGTGAAGGGGGCGTAGGGATTGCGGGAGAATGGTAAACACCTCGAAATGAGCCCACTCCATTCTGATCAGTAGAAGGCAACGAAGGCGGTGGAGCGTTCGGCGGCGGGACTGCCTGAAGCGGAGAAAGGTCTGTAATCGGAGACAATGCTTGCAGTTGTTTGATGTATTTTGCTAGCGTACTTGAAGAGGACGGGCTTGGCCTAAAAGTTGCAGCCGGGTTTATGTTCGGGACAATTTGCGTGGTCTTGACGGATGGAAAATTTGCGCTCGAATCGCCGGGGTCGTATTCATGCCGATCGAAAACATGGCGAAGGTATTGCGAGGCGTTGGCACCAGATCGAATTTTTTGTTGCGAAGAGACGGGAACTGGGTACTCAGCAGAACCAACCAGTTCGGGGGAAAATGTTGAACGATACGTCAGATACGGAGAAAATTGGGATGACCATTGGGGAGAGGTGGAATCTGGCGGGGTCGGGAGCATGCTCTGTAATTTTTGCTTCTGAAGTGCTTGTCTATAAAGTTGTTGGCGGTATTGTTGTGCAAGTTCTATCGGTGATTGTTTCGCGGCTGACACGACCGATTCGTTGGGGCGAGGTTCGACAAAGATACGAGGGTATGTCTGCGGAAATCCCGGGTTCACAGTGGCCGGAATAACGGGTTCGAGTCGGCCTGGGTATGTAGCGTACGAATCCATATCAGCCAACGAGGTCCTGAGCGCATGTCGGAGACGAGCAAGTTGCCATTCCAAAATACGGTTATCGATGGGGAACACGTCCGACTCGCTCGAAAGATTCTCGACAATGCCAAGACTGGCAGACAACGACTGTCCTTCGTCCCATGGAACAGCATTGACGGTATCTTGATAAACATCGGGATCAGGCGAGACTTGATTTTGTGAATTACGCTTGTTGTCATGGGGTTGTTGCGTCCGAACGAGAATTGGTTTCGAATTGTTTGTGTGTGGTGGAAATTGTGTTCGGGGTAACTTTGGTGTTTGTTGGATAGAGGCCCTCTTCTTTTGGAGACGTGGTGGAACCCGGCTGGATCCGTGCAAGAATGTGCTTTCAGAGTTGTCGGTATTGGGCAAGACTTCTGTCACAGTGCGGATTTGGTTATGAGACTGATCGTCCGGACTCAAACCCCAGATCATCTGAGCAACACTTTCAGGTTCCTCGATAATTGTTCCTTCTGCACCGCTGTACAAGTATTTGAGCTCGAGTTTAATTTTAATCACGAGTGTTACACAACTCACGATGGACATCTAGCATATGGTAAGGAGAGAGGCCCATGGAGAGCCGGGATGGGGCGGGGAGGAGAATGCGCCCATGCGATCCAATCTGGGGGGATTAGGATAGCCGAAATTAATCAGTGGTATTGAATATATGCACGCGAAGTACCTTCATCCTCCTCTATGAGTGGCTCAGGGGAGAATTTTCTGCGTAAAAAGCCGTCTGAGAGTTGTGTACCCGCTGCGATGATGAGAAGCGATTCCGGTGAGGAAGGAGGCGAAGGGGTTTGAGGGACATCAGAAGGGGTAGGAAAAACGTGAACACGCTCGCGTCGCCCGCCGAATGATCCAAACGAGTCGCCGGCCGCAGTGGAGGGTGATTGGAAAAGTTCCACGGACGGCTCCAACAGCGGACGAACACGATCAGGCATGGATACGACACGCTTCGCAGAAGCCGCGGGATGGATGGACGGAGGATCGTCTGGCATCGAGGCGATGCGCCGGTTCACGATTTCGCCGGCGGGATGCCGAGCAGATTTACGTTTAGAAGGTCGGCGAGAAACAAACGGGGCAAGCACTGGGCTGACTGGGCTGTTAGGAACAACTTGTGCGCTGTTTGTTCCAGCAGGGGATGCATCTGACCCTCGTGCAAGGCGTGTCATGGGTGGGGCAACTAGCACCACTGCCGGATCCACATAAGGGGAGGGGACGGTGACTGCCTCCGTCTGGACCGCTCTGTCCGCGTATTCCTTGATCAAGCCCATCTGCGGGACGGCGGAACGATGGAGGAGGGAAAGATGGGGAAGAGAGGGGGTTCGAGTATTTAAGGAAAGTGAGATTGAACAAATTTGAACTCCGATACTCCGCGATTGTGCTGACCACGTGATGAGTCCGACGGAATGAGATGATATTAGTAGGAGAGGATTTTCCCACTATACATTGCCATTATACTCACACGCCCTCCTCATCGCCGTCGTTGTCACTGCCGCCGTCGTCCCAGCCGTCCTCGTCACCACCGTCCATGTCATAGCCAACAGGAATGATCATTCCCGACGAAGACGACGCTCAGAAGATAAAGGACCCTCCCGTTGCTATCCCCACTGTTCGTTGCCCAGAGCCAGCAGCGAGTCGTCCTTTTGGCTTGCCCGACTATGAAACATCACAGGCTTTGGCCTTTCGCGACTTCAACGAGTCCCAGGTCACTCTTTACAAACCACCTCCTCGACGCCGCTTCCTCGACTCTCGCTTTTGGAGGGCCGCCCTCGTCTCTCTTGTTGTCTACATTTTCCTCACGCTCGTCATCGGCGTCCCCATCATCGTCCATGTCAGTTTCATATTTTTTTTCGCCCTTTCTTCCTCACATCCGCACTAGAAAGAATATGAAAACGCGCAGAAATATTCTTACAACGCACTCTCTTCCGCGCTTGATTGGCCAAGTAAAAGTTCTGTCTTCAATCACCCCGGCACCACAAACGGCTCGAGTCCCAACCCACCTGGGATAGTTCCCCTGTGCAATCAATGGTCGAGCGTCGAGTTGCTTGACGCTCAGGATGGCACCATTGTCCTAGCAACGTACGGTTCTTTATCCTTTGATTCTATCCACCCCGCTTAGCTATCCTATAGCTTTCAAGACTTTGTCTCTCCTTCCGGAGAATTTAGCATCGCTTCAAATGCATCCGTCTCCAATGATATCAACCTTGTTCAAGGTGCCTTCTACACCGGTATCAACCCCAACGCCACTGTCCAAGATGCTGTCTTATCCATCATCATGGAAGCTTCCTCTTTCAACGTTTTCAATTCGACCTTTGCCTGCTGGGCTGTCGCCGAGAACTTTACTCAGCTCACCCTTTATGTTTGTCTTCCTATCTGCCGTTGTTTGTTCCTTTTCCAATCCTGATGCCCCTTTAGGCACCAAATGACCTTACTTCATCTGACAGTATTCTTTACAACGTAACCCTTCTTTTCCCACAGACCTCGGTGCCTTCCCGGGTAGACACCCTTGCCACATTTCTACCCATGTTCGATCAACGGTTTAGCACCTTCGACGACAACGTCTCTTTTAACCAAGTCTCTATCGGGGGCCCAGTTTCTCGGGTAATGGTTGATGTAAGTGATCCGAAATAGTTGGATACGAACCTTACCTCACTTCTGACAACCATAGTCCCTGCAAGCTAAAAGGATACTCGTCGACACATCGTTAGAACCAATTACGGGGACATTCCATGCACAAGCTTCTCTTGCCATCAGCACCATTATGGCGTAGGTCACTTGCACAATGCATCTGATTGACACGTACTTACGCCAACATCGCTTTTACTATCCAGTCCCATAGTCGCTAACATCAGTCTGTACAATGATATCAATTCACAATTCCCTACTTTCCTCGATGTTCACACTGGCAATAGGTTGGCTTATCTTTTATCGCCTGCTTTAATGCGGCCCTCATCGTGGTCTCTTTGCAGCAATCTGACTGCTAATGTCATTCTCTCAGCTCCAAATACCAACCCTTCGACGCGACCCAATTTCATTGCAAACCTTCGCACTTTCTCGGCCGCTCTGTCCGCTAGTGTTCTGCATGACTCAGCCTCTCCCCCCACAGCCATCGAACTAAATGTTATCAATGACCTTGGTCCTGTTGATGTCACCCTGGACAGCCTTTTTGAGGGAATATTCCAGGTGTCCACAAAACAAGCATCTGTATCTGTTACACAAGGAAACGCAAGCGCACCAGATCTCTCGATGCCTGGGCAGACAAGATGCATGGTGGTGGAGTCAAATTCGACTGCCCGATCATTTGGGTGGATTGGCTGGGGAAGCGAGGGGACACCATGGAATGGATATGAACAAGGCGAGGTGCTAATCGACTCCTCACTGGCCGACGTTACCCTGTCCTTCCTTGGGTGATTGGTTTCTTGGGTCTGGAACAAGGGGTTAGTCAGGCAAGCATCTTGCTTACTTTGTCGGCTGATCTAGCGGGTACATCCAATCTATCTATCTTGGTCTCTCGGACGAGTTAATACCGATCGACCAGTTGTCGACTTTTCATTCACTTCATTCCTTCTGTGTCATGGCCTACTGGTATGGCATTGTAACTTCAGTGTTATTTTACACTTTCTGTATGTTCATAACTTAATAGACGGACTCTGACCACAATCACCGCATTACCCTTTGCTGCTTGTAACATTCATTGAGGGTGGTGGATTCTTGTATGTAACTCACGTAGTTGGTTCATGGAATGAAGTGGTCAGAGTTCCATCACTTATCTATACCAACACCCCCCATGTTTTTTGATGTCTCACCAGTGGCACCACCATTACATGCTCCGCTTCCTCTTCCTTTGGTAACCCCATGTTCCGCCAACAGGGGACGCAGAGCAGACAAGGACTTTCGCCCAGTCGAATATCCCCAACGACACTAAGCACTGCGGGAACTTTGGCACAGGCCTTGCAGGTGTCACCAAGGATGGATGCAACATGTACAGTGAGCGGATAGCCAGAAGGTGGATCGAGCGGATGAGCCAGTCTAAACTCACGCATGAGTCCTCGGTGATCGGCATCGGGGTAGCACACAGACCTGATCTCGTCGACGACGACAAAGTGCTCACAATTTCCTTGGTGTAGCATCCAATATGGCTGATTGATCCGGAGAGTGAGGGACGTGAAAGCGGTCTCGCTCAGCGACGTGGGTGACTTGGCGATCCGTAGTCGCTTTTCTTCCGGCAACCCTTGCAGTTGGGATACGACCTTGCTACAAGTCGTGAGTCGTGAAGCCGTAAGTAGAACCCGCCGGACGTACTCTGCATAGTCGTCGCCTCGCCGTCCGTCCCCATAGGCAATATCTTCGATGAGCAACACGCACCCCTCTTCAGCCACCTCCTGACCTTGCTCGTCGTCGTCATCGTACGTGTATCCGATGACATTGCCCTGGCTATTACCGACCATCTCGGCAGGCATTTCGCTCGACTCACATGGAATTACCCGGACAAAGTCTGCAAGGGTCTGAGAGGATAGCACGACGTGCTGTGAAAGGCGAGTGAACTGGTTATGAATCCAAGGCACGCGGTTCAGCACAGTAAGGGTAACAAGCGCATCTCGATGCGGTGAAGGCCCTCTCGGTGCTGAAGAAGGGACCGAGTGGGCGCCGGTAAGGGAAGCGGGTTGAGAAGGCGGCTGGTTGCAGGTCAACACGCCATGACCAGACTTTTTGACGTTTTTGAGCGCATTAAAGTCCGAGTGCCTGGATGGGCGGATGAAGGGTGCTGATTCCTGGTTCAGACTGTCCAACAGGTTGCCATCACGTCTTTATAGAAGAACGCAACAGTCGCACCTCCAACACTGTAGAGAAATGGCTTGTAGCTTCTCCTCCAACGCGTGCACCTCTGGTTGGGCTTCCGCCGTTTCAGGGTCAGGCAGGTACTTTCGCTTGCGACTGCTTGAGGTGGCTCCGCCAGCCTGACTATGTATTGCGCCTACGGCCGCGGCGTGTGTGCGGTGAAGATGTGCACAGAGAATTGGGTCTTCCCAGACCTCCTCAACAGCAGCCTTTAGCTCCGCAACACTGGCGCACGCATCGAGGGATCAGCTAGACAAGTCTGGCGAGCACAGATCCTGTGGACGCACCTACATTCTGCTTCCACTGCAGCTCGTTCATCTTCCGAAAGATTCTGCCAACCAACATGATTAAGCACGTCGGTCTCGGAGAAAACAAGTGGGGTTGTGTCATCTAGAAACTTGCTGATGGATATAGGCTCTGATGGAGGGCCAAAGAAAGAGTTATAACCCCGCGTGTTGTCAACGCTCATAGTACATATAATTGAAAGTTGCTGAGGCAATTTGACAGAGGGGAGTGATACAGAGAGACGTTTCTATGCATTTATAGGTGGTTTCGTCGCAATTTTGCTGCAAAGAAACAACGACCTCGCAGTCCAAACGTGCAGCACACATCTCATTACTTCCGGCAAGAAGAGTGCTGATCCATTCCAGATAGTTTGTTACATGCCATGTAGATAGTGTTCATACACCAAACGATGCCTAGCGACGACTCGAACGTGGTGGACTAGCGGCTTGCTTGAGAATTGCTTCCCTTGCCGCCTCAACGGCAGATTCCGAACCTACAAATGACAATCGGTGTGACGTTCTCTAATCAAGGTAGTAGGAACCCACCAATGATGACGATGATATTGCTGTCTCGGCTGACAGTAATGTCCGCACCAGTCTCAGCACGCAGACGCGCGACATTCGAGCCCTTTGTTCCGACAATCCTCGGGAACACGGAACGATCATTGAGGGCCAAGAAACCGACGTGAGTCATCGCTTCAGCCTGTTCAATGGCTGCCTTAATGTCGCTCTGTGCCTGCTCGAGACCTGCGGCATCCTTTGCTTTAAGGGTCCACTCTGAATCGCCTTCCTCTGCATCCTCGTAGTTGGGGGTTACTTGCCAGTCTGATTCCTGAGCACCATCGTCTTCCGCATCGTCAATCCGAGCGGTGGACGCTGCGTTCTGCGGAGGATGTGTAGGTACCGCAGATTTCTGAGGGTAGGTGGACTGCTCGACATATACGCCGTATGATCGCAGGTTACGGAAAAAGTTGCCTCGCTGTGAGATCGCATGGTGATACTTCAGGGGTATTGACACCACGGCAGTGACCGGCTCTACAGGGCTGTGGGCCTTCTGGGCTCGTGCCTGATGATGTGGTGAGTACTGTGACGAGTTCATCATCACAAACATTTACCTTAAGCTCGTCGATTGCAGCGTCACAAGCGGACCGAGCTCCGGAAACTTTGACAATGTCGGCGGGATCTGCATCCTTGATCTCATCTGCGTTGACAGCTTCTCCCACTTGGTTGTAGGACCGAGAGCCAGGGAACTGTATTTGGACACTTGTGCGGCTTTGTAGGTCATTCAGGTGCTGACCACCTCTGCCAATGAGATTACGATGCTGCGCCGCTGGAATCTCGACGGCCAATACCACACGGTCTCGCAACGTGATAGCCACTTTCTCAAGCTCGGTCTTGATCTTGCCGACAAGGGCAGGTTCTCCACGAAGATGCACTTCATCGGTAGGCTCACCCTGCCGAGGGCTTGCATCATCGTTAGCTTGGGGCTGCATGTGCATAGAGTAACTCACAATTGAACGAGCCCTGCTTGCAGTTTGGAATCGGATGGTCCACCACAACGAACGATCAAGTCCTTCAGGCCCTGTCCACCGGCGCCAATGATGGTCCTGTGGAACCTCGTCTCGATAGTCAACGATGTCGAGACTTCCTCAGGAACCTGATCAGCGATTGCCACAATAGCAGCCCTGGCAGCGTTGATGGCTTCCTTGGTTCCCCGGACGGTGATGTTGGACACAGCATTGTCATCCGTAACCTTCTCAATGTCAATTTGAGCGCCGGTATCGTCCTTTATCTCGTTGATGCTTGCACCACCTCTACCAAGTATACGCGAAACAGCGCGAGTTGGAACGGTAAATTGGAGCACACGATTAGACTCTTTTTCAAACTCCAGAGCCTCCAAAAGTTCAGATTTGGCACCGGCCACGCCCTTTTTGCCACCTTTGACGAGGACTTCATCAGGTTTAAGAGCCTCGCGGGTCTTTGCCTCGCCGTTGTCCGACGACCCTCGTGGGAACGTAATTTTGACGGTATATTTCTCCTCCAGGCGGATCGCATATTTACCATTCTGGCCAATCAAGGAAGCGTGGAATTGAGCGGGAATTTTGAGGGTCTCGGATGTCTCGTCTGCCTACATTGTGTATGCATCAATTGACGAGTTCTGTGCGACATACGCAAGGGGCTAACCAATCTCTCGACCTGAGCCAGAATGCGCTTCTTAGCTTCCTCGACATTCTCCTTACGTCCTGTAATCTGAGTGGGACGTGTCAACACTGTTTCAAACCTTGTGTGCAGTGACCTACCTTGATTCTGGACTTCTGGTGAACGGATTTCTTCTTTTTAGGTGATTCTTTTTCTTTTTCCTTTTCCTCGACGTCATCGGAAACATCCACTCTAACTCCAAGTTGGTCTCGCAACTTATTGACCCCGACGCCTTGCGCGCCAACAATCCGACCAACATATTCCCTGTCGATCTCAAACTCCGTTGACTAAAGCATTGTGCACAGATTTACCCAAAGCCAGCGTCGAAGGATTAAATTCACTTACGTAGCTGCTGACAATGGCATCGTTCTTGGCATCATCAACGACCCGCTGAATTTCTGAAACAGCGCGATCGACCTCTGCTCGAACCCCACGAACTAGGATGACATCCTGGCCGGATGGATCGCCTACCTCAGCACCAACCTTGATGGATAGTGTCGTGTCTTCACCAATAATCCTGGAGCCACCAGTCACACACAATTCACAGAAAAGGTATCTCACTTACGCGTTAAGGGTTGTTCCATCCCTTCCAACCACTGCCTCGTGCCAACGTTTCTCGACGGACACTAGCTGGCTCTTGATATCATCAACATCCTTGGCCATCTTGACTAATTCTGTAGTGACGTCATCCAGATGCTTCTCTTTGTCAACAGGGGAAGGCGAGGCCGAAGGGGAGAACGGGTCATAAACTAGGAGAACCGAAGATTGTTCCGCAGACTCGGGAGGGAAGAATACTTGAACGTTGTGAGCCTCATACAATTGCTTGAGCCTAGAAGATGTCAGATAGACCCTTGAAAGAAAGACAAAAATTCACTTTTTCGCATATTTTCCCAGGATGATCCGATGAATGAGCCAGTCGATGGGGACTTCCTTCGTTGCGCCGATCAGTTTTCCAAGGAGTTCTGAAACTTGTCTGATGACGCCATCTACCAGAGACTTCTCTCCGACGATATCAATGTTTAAAACGGCAGCTTCGCTGATGGCCGCGTTTGTTGGTGTGAAAATAGAAACGCCGGGATGAGCAGCACTGAGGGTCTTGGGATAGTTGATCCGAGTTATATAAGTCAAAAGTTGACGCGAAACTGTGATAGGAGCCGGGAGAGGGAACTCATGTATGTACTGTGAATTCGCCTTCTCCATAACTGCACCAAGACCCGCAGATATGTCCTCTTGCTTGCCATAGACCAAGATCTCTTCACCTTGTTCCTGACTTTCGGGAACTACAACAGAGCACTGGCTCTTTGACATGACTTCCTCGAGAGCTTTGCCTACGAGAAGGCGATGCTGACGCCTTGGCAACGAAATCTTGACAGGGATGAGCACGGACTTGAACATTTCAATGGTTCCTTGGATGGCCTCATAAACACGAGTGACTGCCTCGCGGTCACCGCTGATGGTAATCTCGCGTTCCACAGCGTTCAAGGCAAGGTAAATTTCGATACCCTGCGCTGCCTCAATGAAGAGTGCGCGGCGGGCAGTGACGAAAGGAAGGATGTGGCGCGGGATGTCCTTCACGCGTTGAGTTGATTTGGAAACTTTGGCGGAGATGATGGTGTTTAGCATGGCCTGAGCTTCATACGCGAGAAAATGCGGGCCCGTGATTGTGATTGGAATCTGGACTTCGTCTTCCTCGTCGGTATGTGTAGCGGTCCCATTGGGAGAACCGTTGGGATGACCATTGGGTGCAACACTGTCCCTACGAGGAATGTCGACTCTCACACCAGTTTGCTCCCGCACCTGTTTCAAATTGGCACCTAAACACAATATTCAGGATCTTGCACGCATCCCAGTCGCCTGGCGACCAACCTTTCGATCCAATGATGGCTGGAATAGTAGAGGCAGGAGCATTTAAGGTGACCGTGACCTAAAAATAAGTTCTAAAAAGGATCGCGGAGAATCATATGTGAACGTACCACGGGGCTCAGAAAAGCCAGCAGGCTCCGCTTCGCCTTCTCAAGCTCCTTTTGAGACTCAGACTTCATATGGAACGTAGTCTGACGCGCCTTCTGGTTGGCAGAAGCCTCAATTTTGACCTTGAACTTAGACATGACCTGTTTCATAATTTCTCCGAGTGACATAAGTTTGCCGTCCTTGTTCGGTGCGATTTCGATTGCAGACAAGGTAAATGTGTCAGAGACCATAGGCTGAGACCTGACGGTTGCCTTGATACGAGGACCAGAGTCGGCACCCCAAGCAACGGGCTTAGGGGGCCGAGGAGCAGGAGGGGCGGAGGGTCCAAGTGACGGGAAAGCAGAGTGATCACTCGTGTCCAGAACGACATTAGTGACTGGGATCACCTCAGAGTCCTCCACAGAAACTAGGAATGAGTCCGGAGTGCCTTCGAGTCCATGTAACCTCTAATTGCACGAGAAGATCTTAACGCGAAGACAGATGGCAAGATCGAACGCACCTGGAGTTCAGCCGCGCCCGGGCCTGAGGGGGGTGCCGACGTGTCCATGCGTCTGAGGTTTGCGGGTGTCCAAAATGTAGAACCTTTGACAGAAAATACCTGAACGTTGAGCCCGGACGAACTCAAACAATGACCAGAAAAAAAAGTGAAATGAGAAAGATTTAGTAAGGGCAGACGTGTCTTCCCAAATACCTGCAACTAATGGACGTGCGAACGTGATCCCATTTCAGGTATCTAACATGTGTATGTAATTCAAGCCGTCCGTTCACCAGCCCATCTCCTCCAAGGTCCAGCGCTTCACATTGCCTTGGTCGTCGGGTATGTATGCAGCATACTCGCTGCACGTCCTCCGGTGAGAGTGTGATGAGTTGCGCATGATCAACCACGTGCGGTCTCCGTGCAAATGGAACTTCTCGCTGTGGCATTCTCCTTCTGCCTTTGCGGGTCCTGGCTCTTTGGAACAGCAGAGCTCCCTCTGGCGATGTGCCATGCCAAGACCAGTTGTGTCGGTGCCCCACTGTACTTGACCGCAAGTGCTTTGATGATCAAATCATCGCGGACAGCGGCATACCCTACCTGCTAATCAGTTACTTAGTTATTCCGTGTCCTAAGTGAGCATACCAGTTGGGGTGCACGCCATGACGTGGACCCCTTCGCCCTTACATTATTCCAATAATTCAGGCTGCGTAAGGTAAGGGTGGAGCCTGAATGTGTGAACGAGGAATCTGACACCACCGCTAGAGCATACTTACTCGACCTGGTTAGCTGCTGGTATGACTGTTGCTGTTGTCGACATCAACAACTTCTCGATGCTAGAAAGTGTAAGCGACACTCGGGGCTCCCCAGCCGTAGACACCAGGTTTTATTTGATGCCAATGACCCTGACTTGGCCACTAGCGAGGATTTCCTCCATCTCGGCTCAAATCTCATTGAAAGCTGGGTGCTTCAAGGCTACAAACGGTTTGTCCGAGCTTGTCAGCATCTCATCGCCTGCTGTAAAGTCAGTAACCAACTTTCAAAGGAGCATGGAACAGTTCACTTGCGTCCACGGGAGATGGTATGAGACACTGTCATTGACTGGGTAAGCGAAAAAGCCAGGGCGAGAAAAGTAACGGACGAGGTAATAGTAGTCCGACTGGGCGTTTGCCAAACTTTCTTCGACAGATTCATTTGCTCAGCTCGGGTGATGGCGGCTGACTGGTCGAAAATAACACCAAATTGTCTGCAAGGAGGGTCTACATACATACGGAAGCTTTGTGGTGACAAAAATTTGTTCGTGAGGAACTCTTGACTCGCGTCGGATCGCGGTACCCACAGCCGGCTTTGTTCCTCGCAACCCGTAAGTGTGCGAACAAGGGAAGAGGGGAACAGAATAGACCAAATACACGAGCAGTGTCTCTGTGAAGGTGTTAGTTGAGGTATGTCCGTGGGGGTACTGACGCAGATGGAAACAACCCAGTTTTTTTGACTGCAACTCTCTCCTCTACGGGCCATCCGGCCCAGCATCCAAGGCCAATCTGGAGCATTGTGACTAGAAAGGCAAAATAAGCTAGCCGACGGTAGACATCTATGGAAGCTATCATTACTTGTCTAAATCTATCAATAGGATCATGTTCCCGATATCCACGATAATAGTAGGCCGACGGGACGCGTCACTGCTAAAGACGCGGATGGGTACGGGCCGACATGAATAGCGCGGATATCACGTGAGTTGCCCATATAAGTCACATGATCATGCAGAGTAGAGTACGTGGATGTAAGCTTGACCAGCCATCACAACTACAAGAACATGCAACGACTCTGTCCTAGGTATTGTCTTGCGCTCGTGTTTTCCGTTGCCATCAGCACGTGTGTGCACGCCTCATCGTTCCTTGGTGACGCCCTCGTTCGCAAACATCAAGTCCAGGATGTCCTGGAACACGAGCCCGTCCGTGGCGAACCTTTCTGTCAGCGTCAAGTATGTCTGCCTCGATCCGTATCTTCTTTCTATAACCGGAGTCACGGTCCCAGACCACAGGTCCAATTGAAACCACAATGTGCGACTATGAGACAATAGAAAGCGTCAATGAAGAGCTGTACGCGAACCTTCATGATCTCATTCGGACTCCATTCTTCAGGTATTTTCAAGTATGCAACTCATTCCGATCTAATCAGCTGTCACTCAACTCGATCGTCGGCAGGTCGACTTATACCGGGAATGCCCTTTTTGGCAAGAGAACGGCTTTTGTATGAATCGCGAGTGCGGAATCACCACCGTAGATGAGGTGTGCAAAGGACTATAATCAAATCCCTCTCTGAAATGCTTGTCACAGAGCGAAATACCCGAAAAATGGAGAGCAGCTGCTTTAAGTAAAATAGATCTTCCTCTCGTGGACCAGGTATATGTGGGACTTGTCAACCTCTGCTGCCACTCACTCGAATCTCTAGCAGACGCAGCTACCGGGTTGTTATTATCGTGACTCCGACTTTTGTTTCCTCGATGATATGACGGGTTCGCACTGCTTACCTTTTATCGCCTATTTCGCCCACTCACGTTATTCTATGTCAGAGGGTGACTATGTTGATCTGACATTGGTCCCTGAGCGATACACTGGATATTCGGGAAGTTCTTCCCTTCGCGTTTGGCGAGCAATCTACGAAGAGAATTGTTTTGGCCTCTCAGAACTGAATCTTCTTTCCGGAAAATCTGCTGCGCCGGTGACCCTTCCTGACACTCTGACCGACGTCCTGCGTGAACCTTTGAATGGCGGAGATCCAGACGGGGTGTGTCTGGAGAAGAGAGTGTACTACAAGATAGTGTCTGGTAAGTATTCCGACTACCCAAGTGACATGTACCAACATCACACAGGCCTTCATGCATCCATCTCGACGCATATATGTACGGAGTGGCTGGATCAGTCGACTGGTGAATGGGTGAGCGTTCCTCCGCCGAAAGTATCACTCTTCTCAGACGACTTCAGGCTCCCAACCTCGAATGTTTTGTCACCAAAGTAGCCTCCCATCCCGAGCGTCTTCAGTACATTTATTTCAACACGGTCCTACTCCTCCGTGCCGTCGCCCGCCTCGCTCCGTATCTGTCTGAATACGACTACTGTTCCATGTCAGACAACACCTTTACCCCCCATCAATCACACTCGGTCGAATCGGAAGACGAAGCTCGGACAATTATGAAACTTGACAAGGTGATGACTATCGCAAGGCACGTTGGCAAATTTGACGAGCGCGTACTTTTCCGGGGCGCAAACGCAAACGTCCGTGCACTACCGGTAGTCGAGCTGTCACGTCTCTGATTTGCCTTCTAGGTTTTGAAACAAGAGTTTAAACAACACTTCCGGAACGTGTCTCGGATCATGGACTGCATTGGGTGTGACAAGTGTCGTCTGTGGGGCAAGGTTCAGACCACCGGCTTGGCTACGGCTCTCAAAGTCCTATTTGAAATAGACGAAAAGGCGCTGCAGTATGTTTTATTTATTTATTTTTTGTTTCGACCTGATCTGGCGTCGACCGTGGCAGGCACAACACGAATCAGAACCTGTTGCAACGTTCGGAAGTGGTCGCGCTGGTCAACACACTTCACCGCTTCAGCGAGAGTTTGCACGCCGTCGAGCAATTCCGAGAGATGTGGAAGAAGACGGGAGTGGATGATTCGGCCAAGCTGATCCACGAGGCGGAAAAGGCCGTCTCCGGAAAGGTACGCTCACCTCGCCTGGTTTGCATCGCTCACGCATCGATTTCTCCAGCCACGATCCGCACGGCCGTCGCCGAGGGAGTCGTCCGGCGTCCCTCTGCGCCATCCACCGCCAAAACCTGCGCAACGCTCTGCCTGGAGCAGACTTTGTGACACCTGCAGGCGACAAACCCTCACATGTTTCAGTCTGGTGTCGGAGATCTGGCAGAAGTTATCAAAGGCAATATTGTCTTCACGGACAGAACTTTGATGTTCTTTCTGGAAACGGCCAGCCGTCGAAAAAGCTGCAGAACGCACTGCCTGGAGCGGACTATGAGCTTATGGCTGCGGACAACATGCCCTTTCGGCTTCGTACCAAGATCTGGCATAGGTTATCAAAGGCGATGTTGCCTCCACGGACAAAACTTTGGTACTCTTTATAGATCTTCGATAGCTACGTACGAGAAGAGAGGGGAGTGAGATCGAGATTCAATGTAAAGTTGATCGAGCCATCGGAAAGTCCGAGATCACAGCGGCACGCCATCCACATCATCGTCTTCCGCCATGGGCTCACCGTCTACGTCGCCTTCATCCGCTCCAGAGCCTTCCGCCAAAGGAACACCGTCAACGTCCTCTTCAAGAGGAACGCCATCCACGTCTTCGTCGAGAGGAGCCCCGTCGACCTCTTGATCGAGTGGTACACCATCCACATCCATTTCTTCAATCGGCTCACCGTCCACATCTTCACCGTCTTTTTGAGCCTCTTGGGAAACGGAGGGTGCATGTTCCTGAGCTGGTTGGAATGACTTGGCCTTGAACCGAGACGCATAGATCGATTGTGATTCTGACGTCCCATCCTCTTTCTCGTCCTCCTGGGTTGCCCTGAGCTCCGCGTGTCCGGTGCCGTCAAGCCGCGCTCGGAGTTCGTTGGTGAATTCGGGCGGGAAAACGATCCAGTCTTCCCAGATATCCACGACAGCCGTTATTTGCTTCTTGAATGTTTCTGCCGTGATCCGGCCGGGGAAGGAGTGGTAAATGGTGGAAAAATGATCAAAAACGATGCCAAGTCGTGACTGGAATTCCTGACGAAACTTCCATGCGCTCGGAACTGGTGCGGCTGAATTATGAAGTATATCACAAATGAGGTGAAGGCGTGCGATCTTGCGTGGGACCGGAGTGGCATCCACTAACAAAGACGAGATGACGACGTCTGATACCTAGAACAAGGATGAGATCTCGGAGAATCGAACGACAGACCGTGTGCATACCTCACGAGCTGCCTCGGCATGTTCCAAACTGAACGTCATGCATCGGGCAAGTTCGCCGCGTTTTCCGGAAAGGGCGCGCAACATCGCCTCGAACCTCTTCCGTGCGAGTCTCCCCAATACGGTCTTTCTAGTACGCTCCTGTTCAGACTCCTCCGCGGAGTCTGTGGAGTATATCGAGTTATACCCCTGAAATAGCCTGTCAACGAGGTACCGCGCATAGATAGGAACAAGAACGTGCGTCATCATCAAAATCCGGCTCCACGACACCGTCGCGTTCAATTAATCCTCGATAAAAGACGTGTCTGTGGTGCTGTAATACAATTGTGAATAACGACCAAAAAAAGAAAAACGAAACGACCCACTTTGCGGTTGGTGAGGAAAGCGTATTTTGGATTGTTTCGTTCCCACTCTTTGAGATTTTCGGCATACTTTTGGCCGTGTCCTTTGACCTCGGCAGCGATCGCCCGTATAAATGTGTCTGTGACTCCAGACTCTTCGTCTTCGCGTCGTTTCGAAGCGCTGCGAGACCGTCGACGAGGGCTTCGACTGTCGTACCGCTTCGAACGACTGTGCGAACGATGTCGACGGTGTGAAGGCGGGCTGTAGCTGTATGACCGACTCCGTGACTGTTTAGAGGACCTGAATCCACGACCTCCGGAGCGGGAACGGGAGCGACGTCCAGAGGAGTATGATCGACTTCTGCTCCGTCCCCTGCCATGATGGTGGTCCCTCGATCGGGAGCGCGAACGGGATTGGCGACTGGCGACTACAAAGCATATATATATGTATAAGTATAGCGCGTCACGAAAGCGACGGGGACAGAACGCGCACCATACAACGGCCTGGCCCCCATGGGAACGGCTTTGCTCCACCCGACGCGCAACACGGAGCCTCCCCAATCGAAACCATCCAATTCTCTCAGCGCGGCCTCCGCGTCTTTGCGTTTCATGAACGAGACAAACCCGCTGAGACCGGCGTTGCGATTGCGTCTCGACGTGGTCATGTCGCTGCCGGGACCGCTGGTGCCATCGCCGCGAGGCCACATGACCTTGACCTGAGGACGTGTTCAAAAGTCGGGAAAGGACGTTGCAAACGACGAAAACGTACGGAGCCAACGGGACCATGGCGAGCAAAGAATTGACCCAACGATTGTTCTGTCACGTTGGATGGCAAGTTGGCGACGAAGAGATTGGTCGTCTGGAAAAGCACCCCCCCCGCGTTCAGGACACGAGCGGAAACGTTTTTCCGTGTTGCTCACCTCGGGATCGCCTCGGTCCTTGCTTCCGCTCTGGCCCTCGTAAGCTACGGTGTCACGGTTGAGATCCAAAGACGATCCATAAATACACACGACTACAAACCTGCCAAAGCAGTCACGGATCGTCCATGGGCTGCAACACCGTTGAAGGGTCCATCAAATATGCCGCAGGACTGCGACTTACCAGAACGAGAATACCGAGCTTCGCGCATGGCCTGTTCCCTGCAAAGAGAATGACAAGACGGAGTGGATAGCTACGTTCCACACACCTCTTGATCTCCTCGAGGAAGGAGTCCATAGCACGCTTGCCTTTTGGCTTCGGGACATTACTGATCGGAGAAACCTGCGAGAGCGTCAACCGATGGGTCCAACATACGCAAGACAACGCACGTCTTCCATCTCCTCCACGAGCGCTCTTGCACGCGAAGAGCTCTCCGTCGCAGCCTTGGCAGAGGGCTGGTACGGAACTTTGACATCCCCCGAGGCCCGAACGAACGTCGACCCGGTTTTCTTTCTGTCCGTATCCTCCCCTTCGAACGCATCCAAAAAGTCGGCGTACGCCTTGGCCGCGTTCTCCTCTTCCTCCTTCTTTTTTGCCTCTGCTGCTTCCTTCTCCTTCTCTCGCCGAGACTTGCGCACCGTCCCTTGAGCATACTGGGACAATTTTTGGTCGTCCAGTGGCTTTTGCTGGTTATGTGAAGCAAATTGGTGAGTGCCTTGACATGAAAGAAATAGGTTCTATCCATCGCACTGGGAACGGAGGTTCTTCGTCGCCGTTGTCAAAGAACGCCGCTAGCTTGGGCTTTGTTTTATCCATGGGTTGCTCAGACGGTGAAGTTCAAGTAGTGTAGCCAGCTGTTCTCAAGGTAAGAGACGAGACTTGTACGAGTTCCCACGTTTCTTTAAATTCTACCCTGTCCTAGATCGCGACTACATCATCAAATTGGCTAAACCGCCCATAGCGTATGCCATTGGTTTCACAGGCGGATGAGGCTGTGCTTCAAACTGGTAGTACTTTAAATCTCCAGCAGCGTCCACGCGAATCTATCGGCACGATGTCAGTGGGGCCCGACCTCGGGCACTCTAAACCACGTACATATGCACCCTTGTTCCCTACTTGATCCACGTAGTTGGGAGCAGAAAAGACCTGGAAGGTGGGTGAGCATCCACACGGGCAAAGAGGGAATGTAGGCTTGCAGTCGTGCACAACCCATCATGCTCGATGGCATAACCATCTAGAACGAACAGGAATTTAGCATCGATACAGACGCAATCATCACCATGGCGCAACATACTCTCCCGCACTTCGTGGCTACGAATAATGCCGGTGACGCCATTCAGGTTGCACCATCGTTTTGTAACATCGGGGCCAAAACCAAGGCCAACGCCCTGATACGTGCTGAGACAACGTGTGAGAGATAACAGCCCGATCACGCACCCGTTTACTTGGCCCGCGCCCTGGTCCTTCTTGAGGGTCTGTCCAGAGCAACTATGATGCGTGAGAGTGTGTACAGTAAATATTCTGGAATTCATACCTCGCCTGAATGCCGGGTATTTCAGCATCTCAGATCGGAGGGGGCTACAACAAAAACTCACACATCAAACCGTCCTGTCCAGGTTGTCGCCCGGTGCGTGGTATGTTCCGTATATCCTCTAATGTCACACCTTCTTTGCTGAACAATCCGCCGTGTACAACAAAATAACGCTTTAGCATCATTGGAGACAATATTGTCTTTGGGGTGATATCTGCGGACGGTTTTGTTGCGTTGACCAAAGTTGCGAGGGGAACTACATGCGACAGTCAAGGTTCAAGGTGTTGACCGACCATAAGCCCCAAAAGGACGTACGGTCCGTAAATACGTGGGCGAAAAGCTGGGTTTGGCGAGTGAATGCGCACAAAACCTGGATTGTCGAACGCCTCACCTTGTAGGTCTGCTCGCCATGTTTATGCTTGGCTTCGCCTTCGAAGCCATAGGTCCTGTTCATCTCTTTGGCTTCATGATTGCCTCTATTGATGAACATCCGATCAGGGTATAACCCTGACGTTGTTCAGCGATGATTGAGGGCGAGAAAACACAGCGAGGATGTACATTTATAAGCAAACGCAGTCAATATGACTTCGATAGACCAGGAACCTCTGTCGACCAGATCACCGTTCATCAATAGACAGTGATTTGGTGATGGGGGGCCGGTGAGCGAATACAAATGCAATAAATCGTAGAATTGGCCTGTTGAGGGGGCGAGTCACGACGGGAGAAGAATGGGGACTGAAAGCGAACGGACCGTGAACATCGCCGATGACGTCGCAAGTCACACCGTCTTGAAGATCGAGATTGACGAGGCTGTCTTCTCGCACAAAATGTGAATGGGCGCCGAGGACGATCTCCCAAGCATATCTCCGTGAAATCTTCTTTCCTTGTTTAAACCAGTCGATCATGGCTAATATGAAATGATGAGTAATTGAATATTTTCCGTCCTCGGATATATCTAGTTTCGGACCCGTATAGTCGTTTTCCACGTCGCAGCCGCCTATGAACGAGTAGGTCAATAAAAGAGACTGCAGAAAGAACGCGGAGGGGGGGGGAACCTTGAGATATAATTTCGAGACAACGTTCCACCGCATTCTTTTCTTCTTCCATCTCGATCGCCTCCACAGTGTTAGTATGAATGGAAAGAACAAGACTGGAATTCACACCTTCTCAAACTCGATCTTTCGAACGAGCTTCTGTGTTGCTGTCAATTGCGATTTGACGAGGTCATTTTTTGGTTCGAGAGAGACGAGCTTTTTGAAATCGGCGACCGCCATCTGGGGTTTGGCGATCTGCAGGTAGCAGGTCGCGCGTCTGACGTGTGCGGTAAACGATGGACATCAGGACGGGCGGGTGGCAAGGGGGACGCACCTAAAGTACGCCTTTGCATATTTTGGATCGATTTGGATGGCTTTGGCTGTGGGACGAGTATGTCGCGTGAGTGAAGTCGAAAGATGACGGGGACGCACATGCGTCGTCGAGTGCAAAGCCGTATTCCTCGAGCCGTGTTCTGGCGGCTGCGCGATTGCACCAGACGGTGGCATCTGTCGGGTTGAAGTCGATGGCCTTGGAGTAGAGATTTACGGCGAGCGTAAAGTTGTGAGCTGGAAGGGGTGGGAATGGGAGTGGGGTCACGATCGAAGTAGGATCATACTGGTGAAGGCTTTGTTGGCCTCTGCCTTGAGCTTGGCGGCCTGTTCGCGGTCCTGGTCTGAGGGTAGTGAAGCGTCGGATGGATCGCTCATAGTGGTCGTTGCGGCGATCGATGGCTGTGCAGGGGTTGACCGGACACACGGCTGTGGCTGTGTACCGGCCGATGATTCTCCGGTGAGTGTGTGACTCGGACTGGGGCGGTGTGCATGTGACCCCCGAGTTGGGGTGTCAGGGGTACAGGGGTGGGAGAGCGAATGACTCCTTACTCCATTTTTAAAGCGCCCGAGTCCACCAAGCACCGTCCACTTCGCTTTCTCTCCACCTCGTCGCCCACCGCGATCGTATAGCGTTCTCCTGACCCGAGGAGTACTCTATACGCTTTTCTCGAGGACGCACTAGAGTCTCGTAGACTTTAGTCCCGTCCTTGCCACCTTTTCTCTAACGCAATGTTCTCCTACAGCAGACTCACTCTCGCAATGCCCATTCGCCACGCCTTCGCACCCAAACTCCAACTCACTTCTGTCCACTCCAACATATTTTTATTTAACCTCATTAATGCGCCCGTCACTGTACTCTAGATAGTCCGCCCGAACGCCCGCTTTTCTCGTCTCGCTTCTCTCTTCCATCGCCTTCTCCACTCAGTTCATGGTTCGTTCCCCTGCTCATGCTTTCCCCCATCGGGGCTCCTCCTCTTCACATCCACGGGTTCGTTGGCAACCCTACCACGCCGCACTCCATTCTATTCCCCCCAGCTCATCGCCACTTGCCTATCTCGTCACTCCGGCTTCCTCTACTGCCTCCGTCTCCCCGTCTCCCCTCTCCGAGCCCGACCGGGCACGGCATGTCCCCCTCCCTCCACGTGATCTGAAGCTTCGCAACTCACAAAAGTCAAAGTTCGCCCTCTCCCTTGTTGGTCAGTCTTTTCCTTCTCTCTCCAATCCCCTATTCAGGTTTCCCCTCCCAAAGACCAAGCCGTAAAGTCTTTGTGCGACATATGGCCACAGCAGATCATTCCCCCAGTATTTCTCTCCTCTGGCCATCCAATCCTCCCCGGTTCCCTTTCCCCCCCTCCGCAAAACGTAATCCACCCCACTTCCCGGAACACTCAGCTCCCCTCCCCAATCTCCCCAACAACACAACCTACTCCCGTCGTCTCCCCGATACCTACACATGCTCATCCCCCCTTACAATCTCAACGCTGCGATATCGCTCCCATCAAATGTTTCGTACACGAGGTCCTCCGTCGCTCTCGTACCTCGGGAACCGTCCTTCAAACCGCTCTCTGCTACCTCGAAGCTATTCGCTCAAAGATCCCCGATCTTGTTCGGAAAGAACAACTTGCTTTCTCTTCTTCGTCCCCCGTGGGATCGGATGAGAATCGCATACTCAAGCAAGAGGTCGCCATCGACATCACCCCCGACATCGACTCCGACCTTGGTGATACAACATTTCACGCTTCCGACACTTTGCTTGCCACCATACGCATCGATCCCATTCCACACGGACTTGGTTCTTCGTTTTCCGTGGATCCCGGTCTTGATGCGAACAAGGTGCCTGCCCACGTGTCCAAGAGCAATGACTCGCTCCCCCCTCTCCCCCCTCTGCCCTCTCCCCTTCTCTGCCCGCGTCGTGCATTCCTTGCATCATTGATCTTGGCCTCAAAATTCGTTCAAGACCGGTGTTACTCGAATCGTGCATGGGCCAAACTCTCCGGTCTCCCCCCGCGCGAGATTGGCCGATGCGAGCGTGCGCTCGGAGAAGCTCTCGACTGGCGTCTTTGGGTTGGTAAATTGCCTGCAGCGCAATCCACCTCTGGACGTGCTCTCACCAAGTGCAGGAGCGAATCTGACATTGTTCCGATTACACCCACAGTCTGTGATCTGGATCCAACTTCGACCCTCTGCAACGTTGTCTCGCCCCCCGTTTCGAGGATTCCACCACTCAGGAGGCATGCGACCGTTCCACCTGGCTGTCTATATTTGGATGGCCCTCGTGTCAGCGGGTGTGACAATGTCAGCCCAGTAGCTTACAGCTCCAGCCCGTCGACCCCCGGTTTAAGTTACTCTCCGACCCCAACAGAGTCTTCTCTGGGCGATCGTACTGTACAAATGGCTTCTTTCATGGACGTCTCTACGCCACCGCCCGGTCAGTTCGCCACCTTTACTGGCGCGCAGAACGACAAGGTGCCCGTGACGTTGCCCGTACCATCAAACGGTCTATTTGTGCACACAAAGTTGCAAGACACGTCGTTACCGTCGCTTCCTTATCAACTCGACTCGCACTTTTGGGTCTCCCACGGTGTCATCCCGCCAAACATGTGGTCCCTCGACGAGGCCTAGTGTCCCATTGTACTCCTCTCTGTTTCATAAATATCTTTGTTCTTGTCTTATTTTCTCTCATTTCTCGTCATCTGCCTGCTTGCCTTGTATGTATATGACGTGACGAGGCGGTGGTTGGCTGTTGAAGGAGCGTTGTTCTTGAACATTTTCTCTCACCTGTAAAGTGTACTCCTGCCATACCCAATAGAACCTCTTTACCTTACATCGCCCGGCCGCAGTCCTACAGCCACCTTTCGCCACTTCCACTTGCGATACCGAGTCACAACGATTCGGTATCACCGCCTTTTGGCGTGACGGTCTTGAGCGGCGGGCGGCTGGGCCGGACCCATGACCGAGCAGTGTCAGTACATACCTCGAGTCTCTCCTTGGTATCACAAACAGACACAGACCAAATCACACCCCATTAATTACTACGCATAAGCAGTACGATAACTAGCGCTCTAATGTCTATACTGCATTTTACTGTTCTACATGACATCTGTGAGAACTTGTGACATTTCGTGACCACCGAAATGATGGTATCGCACAGCAGTGACTTGGGCCCATACAGGTGCACTCAAGGAGGCGCAAGGTCGAAGACGAAACCAAGGGGATGACAATCAGGCCACGATAGTAATACATACAGTTTGGAAACAGAATGCGGTCATGCAGTTTCAGAAACGGCGACACGGGCGGAAAGAGAAAATTTTTTTCTGAACGGTATCCGTACGATGTGCTGGCACGTCCGCGACTGACAGGTACCGTTTCGCCAAAAACGAACACGTAGGTCTAGAAACTGAGTCTGACTGCTGTCGCAACGACCGTCAGTCGTTGAAGAACTCGAGGGGGTAATCCTCCGTCTGGATCGCCCGCCACAGGTGCGGATGTCCGTCCGCATCTCTTTTACCCTCTACATGCAGGATGGAGTGAAACGTCACGTCCTGTTCGCCCTGAGGATAAACGTGAGCGCGATGTCGTGAGTGAGCTGTCAACAAACCACGAACCCTGTTCGGAGGGTCGTGGATCCTACAACGACCATACAAGAATGGGATCCGGAACAAAAAAAGAATTCGTTGAGATTACAGGTGGCGGTGGCTCGCAGACGCCTATAGGCGTCCAAACGTCCGAGGGATTGGCAAAGACCGTACGTACCTAACGTGAACGTACCCCAATCCCAGCTCGTCCTGCACGGCCGGAATCTTGATTTTACCGAGGATGATGGTCCCGTAGCTCACAGCGCCACTGCGTACTTGGACGAGATCGTGCTCGATCGTGAAGCGTGTGAGCTGTGCGTCGCTGAGTCCGGCGGCACGCGACCACATCTTGGGTTCGTGCTGGTCCCACTCGTGGCGAGAGTGAACGATGTGTTGCTTGATCTGGTGGAGGACGTGGTTGAACGCCTCGATGGCGTTCAGGTGGGGTGCGTGTGGCGCGTTCAGGTGGACTTCTTCCGCGGTCGCTGTGACAGATTCAACGATTCGTTCAGAACATGATGATGTATAGGCCAACCCATCGTGAACGTCTACGTGTATGTGGAAAGAGATGATACAAATCTTATCGTGCACCGCGTCCCCCGAGAGCTTATGTAAATCACCGTCAACTCGGTACACGAAGCTGATGAAAACTTTACGAGCGCCAACAATATACGTGTCAAAACGTCTTCTCCTTGTTTCAAAAATTTCATGATCCGTCGGACATGAAAGTGATATATACAACCAAAAAAGAAAGAAAAAAAAAAATCGCACTCAAAGCTGTGAGGTTTGCTTAAAGTGTCGGAACGGTACGGCAATGTCGAGAACGAAGCTCGCCGCCACTTGTGTGTCCCCAGCGGTGATTCCATTTTATATATGTTTTTATTTTTATTTCTTTCAAACCACATCATTGGTGCAATGGAGTCATGGAGAGTCTGTTCCGATCCGTCTCTGTCTCTCGGCTGAGAACTATTTCTGTCTACATGCATCCTCGTCCACGGTGCGTTTGTACGTCAGGGAAGAAAAGCATTCAAATAAAGATAAATAAATGAAAAATGGAAAATGGAAAGTGGAAAAAAAAAAATCAGTGCCTCATGACGGCGTCCCATTCGGAGGTAGAAAGCCAGCTGGACAACTGGTCTCTGCCTTGCTGCGCAGCCCATATTCGTATCTCCGACCTTGGTCCAGTCATGTTTTGCGAACCACACGGATCTCCCAACAAATTCCGACGAGCTGTTCGACAGAATTCGGACGTCCTTGATCAGTCCTGTCGTTCCATGACGCCGCTGTCAATCAGGAAAAATAAAAATAAAAATAAATCAAGAAGCCCCATTCAATGCGTGCAAAGGCCGATCTGTTCTTGTACGCCACTAATTATACAGTTAACACACGGCACCATGCCAGTATCACGAGATGCGAAAGCTTGATTGTTACGCATCGTGTAACGGCGGCCCATCAGGAAGGATCGGGCGTAAATCACCATGTCTTAACCAGGTAATAATTCATCAGGGACCACCTGCACATTCAACGAAATGCTTCAAAAAGGTTTGGATGCATACAACACGCCAAATCTACCGCTGTTCTGTTACCTGGTTTTGGGCGGAGATACCGATACATCAAAGCCTTGGCCTTGAGCGCCGTAATGCACTGCTGGCATACATACATACATGGACCCTCACTCCAAACACGTCAACGTATCACGCGACCCTCTGGAGAAGAAGGATCTGATTGCGTACAACAATACAACAAGCTGCAAGGTGGGGGTTCAAATTCCGTACCAATCAAGGTTTACAGCTCTCAGAGAGCGCGTTTTTTTTTGTGCACAAATTAGCACTAATTTCAATATTCTTCAGTTGGCCACCGCCAAGCAAGCTTCTGGCATCAGTCATCAATACAGAACAAGGATAGCGCCGTTATCGACCGGCATTGCGTTGGGCGAGCGAAAACGTATTCGAAAGCATAATTCCAGGCGGCGCAACCTTCATTACCTCGTGCCGGTGTTAACCAACGGTTAGATTACATACACTCTCTGCAATGAGGTCCCGGAGAAATCGTTGTACTCGGTCATAGCACCAAATCTTTCATCACCGAGCGCTGGTCGGCGCCTTGATCCAGCCGTTTTCAGACCTGCGTGATCAAAGAGACACGTGAAGACCAGCCCGTCAACTTGACGAGATGTTATCACCCCTAGAAGACCACTTGCTCCAAGGTTTGAATTTCATAGCAGCCTAGTAAGTAATACGGCAGTGAGTTTTATATCATAAGCCAGACTCCACTCGGGCGCACGCTGGACCCTGCAGCACTAAGTATGT
Organism: Boletales sp. KT-2023a; assembly: GCA_038090395.1. NCBI lineage: Eukaryota > Fungi > Basidiomycota > Agaricomycetes > Boletales > Boletales sp. KT-2023a. Next base: position 100,008 of record JBBPMP010000013.1, read on the forward strand.
CCATGCGTAGATCCCACAAATACACACCTAGAAGAATCCTACGATTCCAACACGATCACTGCCATGTGCGTGACTTGCAGAAGGGTATGACGGGCCGTATCAATCTGCGTAATCGAACAACAGTGTGAGAAGGAAGAAAACGTTATCGTCATCGACTCGTAAAAACGTACTCTACCTTGATGCTACTCATTCAATGTGCACTCGAGGCACAGGGTCGAGATCGTATGCAGCCTGCGATCCGTCGGTGAAACGAAGCCTGGAGGACGTCACGCAAGAAAAAGAATTATCTACGGGAAACGGACTTCAAGTGATCAGTTCTATTCAAAAGGAAGCGAGACACACCTGTGCAGCTCTCTGATACGCAAGGTTGCCTGTGTGTTCCTCGCGGAATGTTATCGCGCGGATCTGATCCCAAGGCTACAGCATACGCTTCTAGTTCATGGCCGCTCGGACATGACATCCGGGTTGGGACTTGGAACTCTCATACCGTGGTTTTATGACTTCGACTTCCGTTATCCCGTGTCCACCCTGAAGGGACCTGTGAGACTTGAACGCGGCCATCTGTAAAATCGTTGGAGTCTATTAGCCGCACCTAACGTAGGCCTCGAGCATGTCCGCACTCGTGCAGGTACACAGTAGGCATCGACACGCGGGAGATCCCGAACGCTTGATCAAAGTGTGAAGAGACGACCTTCTTCATCTCATTCGTTCGTTGCCTGGATTTTCAGGGTATAGGAGCCCGTGTTCTAACGCCAGCTATGAAAACCGGATATCAGAGTGGGTTTTTCCAGAGGAAATGCGTCCTTCGTGGATGGCGGATTCGTGTAAATCATACCTGCCATGTAGGATCACCAGCAACACACGCCCTGGTTTTCTCATCCGTTGACACCGCCGCATGGAAATGAGACCCACGCGAGAGCAGTGCTCTCCTCGGGTGTTGAGCAACTCTGGACGCTAGAGAATATCTAAGCGGCCATCAGAGATACGGCGGCTCGCAATTGGATACACTAGACTCACTTCAAACAATATCGCAGGTGGTGGAATCACTCAGAGTCCCTTGTACAGCCCAAGTAAGGGGTGCTTGAACTGCATTTGGAGTGACAGCCAGTCTGAACACATTTGCGACCGCTTCCTGCCCCACGATTGATCGCGACAAGTCCACTGCTGAATTGCCGGACTGCCAAATGCGCGTTACGCATAACCTCAGCCGACGCATCTTTTCCTCGCGGCCGATCCAGCGCAAGCGAATGATTAACAGGTCGGTGAAGTTCTTAGACGAAACGGCCGAGATGATGCACAAGGTCTATCGCAATAACGTTGAATCTTTAAAGAAAAAACAAACGAAACCGTCATTATTATGATGGGTATCTAGGGTGATCATTGGACGAATGTCCCACTAAATTCCTGTCCTGCGGATTGTGATACTGAGAAAGCATTGAGCGCCGACTAAATAATTGAAATACAGGAGAAGTACTCACGAAGGAATCCATGGGATTAAGCGGCGGAAGCATCTGAGACTGTGTCCATTGCTGGTGGGGTTGCTGGGAATGATGCGAATGTTGGGGCTGATGCTGCTGTGACATTGGGCGCATCTGAAGTGGATGACTCGATTGATGCGAAGGGCCATGGAGACGAGGGGCGGTGTGCATGTGCGCGTGAGTGGCACTGCCGTAGGCAGAATCGTAACGAGTCGACTGGTATGCAGGCATTTCGGGTATAATGGGCAACATGGTGGTTTGAGAAGGATGAGAAGAATGATGGAGCTGATAAGGGTGTGGAGCACTGTATACCATGAGACCTTAAGCGAAGTTGCTCGAACATACTACTCACAGTTGTCGACGGGTAATTTCAGGATCTGGACCCAAGGTCGACCCATAGGAATCGCTGCGGAAGGTTCAGTCCGCGTCACAGAGAATGGGACGTGCAGACAATTACCTATGACGACGCGACACTGGAGGTAGACTGAACTCCCCCTGAAGTCGTCGTGGCGGGGTGCTATCACGGGTGGGAGGCGTAGACGTCTCGGATATGCCAGAAGATTCCGCTGTGGAGGGCCGACCATCGGCACTCTCTTTCCGCGGTGTGACCTTTTTGCGGGTGGGGACACCCTCGGGCCAAGTACACTGGGGAGGATGATAAGCAAGTGCCAAACGCAAACGCTGCAGACTCACATCTCGTTGACCATGGGTGCAGCGCATGCAAGTGGGCTTAGACTCGTCGCACTAGGAGCACGGTTAACAGACAATGGTTGGAAGCGAACAGTCGAATGCTCACCTTGATTTTTTTGACGCGACACGTGAGACAACCGGTCTTGCTTCGGGTATACTTTGGACGCTTCCGCTGCTGTGGCTCATTGCGGGTAGAAGGTGCAACTACATGAACGTGACCGCTGTTGTGCGAGGGGTAGTAAGCGGGGGAGTTGTGGTAGTGGTTAGGGGTGGAGGGACTAGAAGAGAAGCGGTCAGCTCGGCGGGATTGAGGGAGGGGATAGTACGGACTAGGAAATATTATCGGTCAGGGAGGTCATGATGGGAGGTTTGTCTTCGGGAGGTTGATCCTTCATTGTTTTATACTAGAAATGATCCAAGGAAGAAGCAGGGAAGGTCAAAGGTGGAAAATGGACGGAGACGACACCATTGTCACGGACCCGGAAATCGGTCTGGGTCACTAAATTCAGATCTAAGGGTCGTGTTGCGTTGTAACAAGATGGCATTTCCAGTCTGCCATAAGATATTTCGTATACGGAAGGTGGGGATGTATTTTTTTTTTTAAATAATAATACCACACATGACTTCCACGTCATGTATCCTTGGGCGGTGTAAATATGTGGGAAAAATATGAAATAACAATTGAACACGACGTACCAGCGCAAGCACGGGGTCGTCCTGTCCGCCCGGACGAGGGAGACGAGCAGGGCAGTCTACCTGTAAATTTGACGATCCTTCCATAACGAGCTGTAAAAATAAAATAAAAACATCCCCTTGTGCTTCGAAGAACCCCAAAATCTGGTTTAAGTGGAATTTGTATTATTGATGGCGCACTTTACCAATTTAGGAATTTCACCGGCGACATACCCCCCAGCACATTTTTGACATGTCCCTGCACGCTGCCCGCCCTCAATGTCAGTATACTGTCATTTCATGTCCGCCCCTGCATGGCGACTGCGGTGGTCCAACAATTCAAACTCACACAGTACAACACCCGCACCGTTACCGTAATCAGCAACGCGCACATGTGAATGCCGATATCAGCTCCATCCTGCTCCGGTGTGATCCAAGACGAGTATGTAACGTTCACACCTCATACAGACCGCACTCCCCAGGTCCCCGTACCGTCAGTCGTGTTTGTTCACGTACATGCACCAGCGTGTCTTCGCTCCCCCGCGGCAATACATTTTCTTCTCGCTGGCCTCCTCTACACTGGCAGGTGCCACAGATCTTGCTCACCCTGATTGTGCACTGGCAGAGTCACTTACCCACTAGCCCGATCACCAAACAATCGAGGCACTGCAACTCGTGACAGCTCCGATTTCAGAATCCGATTTACATCATGATCTGATCGACATCCTCTCGTCTCGTCTCATTCTGAATTGATCCGACATGTCTCGTGTAGCACATGACTTCCAATACCCGACAGCTCACAACGTTTGCCAGAACCTAGTTGTCGTTGGTGGAGCAAAAGTCGGAAAATCCCAGCTCGTTTCTTTTAATTGGGACGGATCATATCCTCATACTCACCAACAAACATGAGTGGGCGTTTCCTGCTATGTTACCACCTCCCCGAGGCGCGCCGACCTAAGCCCGAGGTCTTTTACAGTTCAAAGTATCCACATGTGAAGTCTCTCTTCATTCTTCGAAACTCTATGCATCCCGTTGATCCCACCCAGGTGACTGTTTCTCATGCGGGAACCCCTTTTGTCCATTCCTTGATCAAGATCACGTATACTGCATGATACCGGTGTCTGCAACCAGCGGTACAACAGTCCACAGTAGCAATCTTCTCTCAGGCTTTAGGCTCGTCAGCGCGGGACCTCACAACTATAAATATTTCTTCACTCAAAAAAGGCAGGCTTTGACAGCGTGCGTATCGTCATACCTCCGCCGCCTGGAGTTTGCCGACAACGTTTTGGCCAATCAGCACGCAGTGCGTCGAGAACGAGTGGAATAGACTCGGAAACAATGCCGTTGTGGCTTTGATGCGTAGCTGAACGTGCGAACTCTACTGCAGTAAAAAGGTTCAACAATCGTTGAGCGGAATGCAGCAATCACGTAAAGTCGTTGTTTCATCATGACCCACTAGGCAGTCTGGATGGGGTAAAACTACCTGGCGGAAGGAGCCTCGTCAGCGGCATGGCGAAATGGGGCATCATGTTAAGCAACCCTGCAAACGTTCCATTCCCCGATTTGAAGCATCGCCATAGAATGCCAAAAGTGTGCTCATTCCGTCTCCGTGCTAGTCTGTCAAAGGAATCCTCCCCGAACCTCCGCATATCCGCGGCCGAGATTCGATGTGTACGCCGGGCAATCGCCGTACAAATTATAAGTCCCAGCTTGGGCACAGGCCAGCAATGAGGGACACGTTTCAGCCGCATTAAATCCTGAATGACAGGAATACAGGGTGAAACAGTGGTGTGCATGGAAACCTGAAGAAAGGAATATTATTGGAAAGTGTGGCGGAGCGCAGGTCCGACGGCACGCCCGAACAAAAATGAAGGCGTGTGCCATGGCTGTTGGCTTCATATTGCATCGCACACGCAGAGCTGGCCGACGAGAACGAAACGAAAGACGCAGATGGCCACGCTACAGGCACCTGAGTTCCTGCCTCGACAGTAAAGTTTCCTTCTCAACCAATTTGAAGATGGGGCAGCAGAAGGGAGATCCATACTCACAACGGTCGTATGACATTCGGGTGGACCAATGGTCCCCAGGAAAGAGCCGGGACTGATCGCTCGGCAGCAAAATGAAGACTATTCCCGAGACTTCTGTTCAAGCGATTCGAGGATCGCGATCGTGGTCAAGCCTAAAGGTGTCCTCGCTTGTCCCCACTCGAAGAGTAGTATAAACACCGACCGGCAAAATGTTCGCGGGATCGCTTACAGTATGTTTCAAACACGACCGTTTGTTGTTCTTGACGTGTCTTGAGCCAGGGTACATATATGCTCATACCTGGCACAGGACAACGGCCCTCTCAGGCCACTGTCACTCACAATTTTCTTGGCCAGATCCGCGTCGAGCCCTAGGTGATAAATCTCGGTTAGTGAATGTCTTCTCGGGGCTACGGAGACATCACTGCCCTTCTTCTGCCTAGAGTTGGAGGGACCAGGAAACGGTGCGCACGCCTTTCTAGTACCATCTAGGAATGACGTGAAGGTGATGAGTTGGCAAGTGCACCTCACAAACTGATGGTGTAAGTCGCCGATATATCGCAACTGTACTGGGATTGTGCAGCAATCAAGTAAAAAGCGGAAAAAGGCGGGCCTCCGTTTCGTGGGACGAGTCGTGCAGTTTCTGATTTGAGGCAGGCCAGTACTACCATTTTAAGTTCTCCGATGGTCGATCGTTGGAAGATCGCCGCCGCCACTGCGTTCGGAACGGGACGGTTCGATAACGCCATCCACCTATCTCAACGGATCGATTGATCGGTTCCGACAATCTTGAGCTGGCGTCCCAACGAGGAGAGAAATTTCTGGTTGTGCAGTAAGTTTTTGGAGCATCGCTATCACATTCGGCCCGCTCCGACTTGAAATGGGATATCCTGGTTTGAGAGATCCATCTCCTATGCCATCTTCCCAAGAGATCACGAATGATATCATTTAGAGGTTCCCTGAATATCCGTTCTCACCGTGATTAATTACCAGTCCAGCGCACATCTTCGTCGTGGGTCAAACACGCGGACTTTTGGTGTTCGTGCTTGGTCTTTTTACTGTGGATCCCAATACAGGCGATACAAAACCGTCATTGCAACTCAAAGCGTTCGGAAATGAGCTTGCGATTGACTGTCCATATATTGTCACTTCCAGGATATAGTGGAGAGGTGTGTAGAAAATGTATGGGTGTAAATGGTTGCGACAAACAAGATTGGGGCAGGATGAAATGACTAGAAGCAGGCGAGTACAAGTGTAATTGCAATCAAAACAGCTGGAGACTGAAAGGAGGACAAGCGTTGAGGACGAAAAAGTTGCGAAAACCTCTAAGGGGTTGAGATGCGGGGACCTCGACTAGAGCCAGGTCTGGAGCCAGAACTATCGATCGAGTGGGCGGATAAACATGAGCAAGATATCAGGGCGACGACGGGCACAACGTACGGGTTGCTGGAACGTGTAGAACGCCAACCCCAAACTTCGCTAATCCACCTTGCCATTGGAACTTCTCTCTTCATAATGCCGACGACCCATGGGTGCGTCAACATTTCCTTAGGGGTTGGACGGAGAGTATGATCCACAATTAAACTAGAGGACAAAAAGAACATTGAACGAGTGAATGGTACAACAGCGAATGGCACGTACGTTTGCTTTATAAAGTCTTTCATTTCGTTAGGATATTTCACATCAGTTTCATCAGTAAGCTGGGGAGGCTGAAAAACATTGAGGGAGGAAACAATATGGAATTGAGATAAATTCTCACCTCCCCCTGGGTAATATGGACAAGCAACTCGATGGAGGTCAGGTCGTCTGGAAAAGGGTATCTGTTTTGCAAAAGTTCCAAGAGGGTGATGCCCGTAGACCAAACATCAGCCCGAATGCTGTACTCTTTTCCGCTAATTCTCTCGGGCTGCGAATCGAGTGAATAAGAGAGGTAACTGAACGAAGTAAAAACTTACGGCCATGTAAAAACTAGTACCAGTAAAAGTGCCTGCGAGGGACTTGACGAGTTCACCAGAAACACCAAAGTCGCAGAGACGGACTACGCCTTCTCCGGTGAGGAGAATATTGGAAGGTTTAATGTCCCTGTGGATGGTTTTGAGAGTGTGAAGGTAGGCAAGGCCTTGGAGGACCTAGCACGGGCGTCAAAGAGAGAAAACGGGGGAATGTGAAAATAAAACGTACGCCCTCTGCTATACGACCTGCGACGGCTTCGCCGATGCGTGCGCCACGATCTCTGATGCGTTTGCTAACGGCTTCCAAGCTCCCACCTGCACCAAATTCCATCATGACCTTTACTTCGCTGGAAGAGGGAGACATGTAAGCGCCGTAAAACTGGATGATGTTGATGTGTTTGCAGGTGGAAGAGATGGAAAGTTCACGCTCAAGCTGCTTCAAGGGTGCCTCGCGGGTGGTGATGGTCTTTCGAGCAAAGATTCTGCCTGTGCGGATGTCCTTGACTTTGTGGACGGCGCCACCCTGACCCTCGCCTAAGCGGGTTAGTTCCTCTAAGACGGCATCGGACCAGCGCCCGAAGGCTTGGTGGGTAGTGGTCTCCTCTGTGGGGGTGTAGGAGTCAATGGTGGCTTTATCGAAGCTGGCGACGAGCTGGTCGATGGTGCTCTCGCTGATGTCGCTGGAGCTGGGAGGGTGTGCTGTCCTGATCTGGTCTGAGGGACGGACGGTAGCGCCGCCAGGGTTCTCGCCGTCGAGGCCGGGGGGGATGAGAGACGGACCAGCATAGTACTCGCTCACGGGGCGGGGCGGGGGGGGCGGTGGCTTGGGGGGGGGGCGGTTGGCCGGGGGGGGGGCACGGGGAGGGGGGGGGGGGGGGGGGGGGGGGGAGGAGGAGAAGGGGACTGATGAGGGCGATGGGGAGGGATCCTGCTGTGCTTTGCGTATGTGGAGAGGGCGGGTCTCTGGGATGGACGGTGACTGCGGACGCGGAAGAGTACGCGGTCCGATGGGGCGGGCGGCGTGCGTCGACTGGTGCATGGTCGAGCTTAAGCTTGTCCCGCTGTGCTCGCTCGGGGTAGCACCGCACCGTCCGACGATGATACCACACTCCGCCGCTGTTCTCCCGCATGGCAGTGTAGCCAAGTGGTTACGGCGTCACGTTTAGGTCCACCCCGACATCCGTGATGGGTTTCCCGCGCGAGTTCGAATCTCGTCACTGTCACTCTTTTTTGTCCTGTCCACATGCCACGACCACCATGTCCTCCCCGACGACAAGCACCAGGTCCAGGTCCAGCTCTCCTCCTTCCCCAATGAAGCCCCGTCGCCATCCCGTCCCGTTGCGCATCGACAGCGTCGGCGTCGACCCATCCATCCTCGCCGGAAAGGTCCTCACAAAGATCCACCGCTCGTCCAGACACCCCAGCATGCAGCTCCTCTTTTCGGACGGTACGACCTACCAGATCCTCGTCGACGGCTACGACCCCGCTCATCCGTAAGCCCTCCGATCCCTTCCCACCGCTCCTTATCAATGATCAATCCATTCCAGCGGCCTTTCCAAAAAGCTCGAAATGGACCCTGGTCTAGCGTCCCTCCTCGATGCCGCCGACGGCCATCTCACCCTGGCTTCTACCATCGACGACTGCGTTCTCATCACACTGACCGACAAAGCCTTTGACGCGAAACAGCGCGAGCAACGATGGGATCAAAACCACACTGGCGTGGCGTTCAAATTCCGTGGACACCGATCTTGGCATTGCGTCTGGGCCACCCTCACTGACTATGATCACGGTCATTGCGTCTTCCGCAGCTACGACGACGTCTATCTCGATAGACTACAGCGCTCGCCCCACAAACGCCGCCCTCGCGCCCCCTCCTCCCCGCACAAGTCACGTTGAATATTAATATTTCCTTCAAGTGTACCAGCAGACGATGTATACGTACCATCCGGACTTGTACTAACAGTTTCTCTTTCTTGTCATTCTTTGTTCTCCTCACGTTGTTGTTCCAGTAAACCTACTGATTCGTCCTTGTTCTAAATACAGTACCCGTCACACGCCACATTCCCCACCAGTGCTTTCACCCATAAGACTGTACCTTATCCGAGGAAACTATCATCATCCCCATGTGGCAGAAACAAACTTGTGATATGCCGACCCTTGGTTGCCTCGCACAGGCGCAGTGACTGGGTGGCGTGCTGAACCCTCATGCGGCCCTGCCGATAATGAATACCTTCGTGGCGGTTCAAAAACGTGTGCAGTTCCCCTAGCTCATATGCGACATAAGCGGGATATGCTAACCCATACTAACCCATTTGCATTTGTCCCTCATCACGATGGGGTTACTCACAGCATCATCACGTCCACGCGCCGAATCATCGGCTACCTATACAAAATCAGGGTCTCAGCTAACTCCATTCGAGTGATCAGATTCAATGATGAAGCAAGAACAAAAGGAGTGTCCGTATTTGACATGTCCACTCAATATGCTGCCGTACCTTTGTTATCATTTCAGCCAATGGGGTTGACGAACGAGTCGTGGAGTCAATTGCAGATATGTGAGGCTGTGGTATCCCAGAGCGTGCCACAAAGGAGATGAGCCGCATCATCAGTTTGTCGGAGCATATGAAAAAAAAAAAACCCCACCGGAGGAATGTCGGCCCAACAGTCAAAATATGGTGGAGCCAGGGGTTTCCTCTTCCCCGATTGGGCACTTTGACCAGCAAAGCAGTGTCTGATGGCAAAGAGGAAGACACCAGCCAGGTACATCACGCAAATTCGCGCATGAACGTCCGGCAAAACCTTTGAAGCGTCACATGCGGAGAAAGAATGGATTTTGATCCATTGCAAGATAAATTGCCTACGGTGAGGTAACCCGCCGAGACATGCCTGGCCTCAGCCTTGCTCGAAACCAACCCGGTGCTGCATGGAACGAGTTAGGACACCGAATCGAGCGTGCTATACTGAACTGGATGCGCCATGACAACGAGATAAAAATGTATTCCATGGACCGATGGGCCAACTCTGAGCGTTATCGTTGCGTATGGCAAGTTTACGTGGGTAAACGCTCGATTTAGGGATGGTGAACGAGAAATTTTAAAATGGTTCTGTCAAACCTTGATGAGCGCAATGTGTGTAGGGCACGCACCTGACTCAGCTGAACCCTGTAAAGTTGGCCCATCAGCTCATTCATAACTTACGGATGTTGATAAGAAGGAAGTGAACAGCGACCTCTTAGAATATCCTTGGCCCAAGCAAGGCTGTCAATATAACCCCTTTCTTTCATGATATACTCGGACCTTCCCACGTATCTGGTCACGTTGCGTGTCCGCACATAGCCTACTCCATCCTGCTCTCCGGCAGTACTGTGTCATGGCAAACTCGGACGCTCCTGTGCCTTCAGTACGCGTGTCGTTCGCGTCGCTGACTCATCAGAACATTGGCACCGTCCGCAAGCTCAATTCTGTCCTTTTCCCCGTGAAATACAGCGACAAGTACTACCAGGACATCTTGCAACCCGAGGTCGAACCATTCTGTCAGCTCGGTCCGTACAGTCGATAGCGTCACCGTTTTAGTTCACTTTCTCACAGCTCGGCGAAATCAGTCTACTATAACGATGTCCCGGTCGGAAACATCTGCTGTAGGCTCGAGAACAAAGAGCTTTACCTGACAACGCTGGGCATCCTTGCCGTGAGCCCTCCTCTTGATCTATATCGATCAAATCAGCTCATCTTTATCTTTTCCTCACAAAGCCATATCGATCCAGGAAGCTGGGTTCTCAGGCCCTGCAGCGCATCATTCAGGCAGCTCTCCACAATAAACCCAAAATCAACCGCATATCGCTCCACGTACAAATATCCAATGCGGATGCCAAGAGGTTCTATGAAAGTCACGGTTTCAGTGAAGCGGGCGTTCACAAAAATTACTACAAAAAGATCATTCCACCGGACGCGTGGATTTTGGAGAAAATTATCGAACCAGAACCAGAACAATAGTGGTACTCTTGTCAGATTGTATTACATGAACACGCGAAACACCTTCTTCCCTGTAGGTGACAGATCTCAAATTGTATGTTCATAAGTTATAGTACGTATGCAAGGGTGAACATAGTTCTCGTCCATTGCCGGAATATCTCGGCGATTGGGGCGAGGGTAATAAACGATACCAATCAAATAGTGGTTCAAACTGGCACTGTGGGCACCCATCGGTCATTTAGCGAACCGACATATTCAATAAGCCGCTTACGATAATCGGTCGTCAAGATACCTCCTCCTCGTGCCCACAGTGTTTCACCAGCTAAATGGTGGTAAGCAGCGCGTCCATCTAGCGATCATAAATCACCATACCTGATGTCTCTTCAATGCATCCTTGCGCGTAAAGGTCTTTCCGCAACCCCCGTTGCACAAGAACGGCTTCTCCCCAGAATGCGTTTCTCTGTGGCGCTTTAAATCGTGCTGTCTATTGAATGACAGTGCACATAGATCGCATGAAAAGGGTCGCGAAGGCGACGCCGGGTATTGTGGTTGTTGATAAGGTGAATCTCCACGTCCGTAATACGGAGAGGTTTGATGATGGATGCTGGGCGGCTGATGCAGCGCGGAATATTGTTGGGATGGCACCGTGTAATGAGGCACCGCGCTTGGTGCCTGATGGGTGTGATTCGTAGGTGGGTAACCTTGTCGTGGTTGGTGGTATGCACTGGGTGTCGTTGCCACATACTGGCTCGACACTGATGGGGGATAACCCGGATCCGAATAGTCATTCATCCCATAGGATGGATGCACCGATGCCATGTTGTGGGTTGTGCCCATCGATGGGTAGGCGGATGATGGCGCCCCTTGGTAGGCACCTGATGGTGCGGGATAGCGTGGGGAGGGTTGGGGGCTACTTGACCACTGATTGCTACGGTCCAGCTCAGCAGTATGAAAAGAGTATCCGCGACGATCGGTCATGGCGGTAGTGAGAGGGCTGGAAGGTGTTGTGGCAAAGTGCTGGAACCCTTGGGTTCATATGCATTTTCGGGGCCGCAGGAGCTTCATATAAATGGCACAGTGAGCAATTTGCCGGCGCCGCAACAGGGTGAGTGCGGTACAAGAGAACATATGCTGGTCGTAACTACTTTGTGCGAGATCTCGCCTGAGGTTACCCGATTGGACATTCGCTACAAATGTGCCTGATAGGTAACTGATCTTGGGCGTTTAGCGGGTGTGTTGAATTACGATGACCCTGACAAGGATAATTATTGCACGACTAACCAAAGTAAGCTAGAGTGAGGATATTACTTTCTCATCGATGGTGCCCTCTGGTAACTTGTCGACTCAACCATCAAACCGGGATCAATCCCAAGTATGGATTCTTGAATCTTCTCAGCGGACATCGTGGCAATGCTGGGCAAGCGCGCAGCTAACCCCTTGTGCGTGCTGACAACTCAGCCCGCTTAAGAATCTTGCCAAATACGAGAAGTGACGAAATGCTCACTAGACCGACTTACAGAGGATTCTGGCCGTAGCAAGGTTGATCCGTGTGGTGGTACGACAACTATGATTGTTAGCGCACAGCCCCGACCAGCTCCGTTATGATCGAACCTTTGACTGTTTTTCCCAGAAGTCTTGCCCGGACCGTACTATTCCGCGAATTAAGCTCAACGTTCCATGCGTCACGCTGGTTCTGGGGTCATCTTAGCCCGGGCTCGTCAAAGCGGATCTTGCGGGCACGATTCGGATTGACCTTTACAACGTCTCCTTTGGTCCTACAGGCACTGAAATCTTGCTCCGTTCATCGAGCGACGCCGCCGGAAGTAGACATAAGGTACAGCTTGGCCCACAGTCGTGGCGCACTACGATTGATCAGCCACGAGCTATCCTATCCGCAACATCGCCTGATATCGGCCGAAAACATACCTTTCTTTTTGTTGTCCATGCTGTCGTGTCGCCTGCAAATACACCGCTGGCTTAACTGTTCCGAGTATCCCAAAAAGGACTCAGTTTGATCGACGTAAATGACGTATGCCTGATATGGCGGTCTCCCTCCTCCTCCCCGCTCTATCCGCACCTTTGTTTTCCATGTCGAAACGCTCCACTTCCACCACCCCCCTGTTCTCGAGGAGGAAAAGGACCAAACTTTCTCCACATCAGGGCGTTCTCGACACTTATTTCCGTGCTGTCAGTTCTTCCGACGGCAGCCAGATGCTGACAACAGCACCATCACGGCAGATTCGCAGGGATGTTTCTTCGGTTTTCGTTTCCGAGCAATCAGTTGCCTCCATTGAAACAATGAATGATACCGGATTGTACAATGAATTATGGCAGCACGGACATGGGACCCAGGAAAACCCTATCCAGCTAGATTCAGGAGACGACCTTGATGGACAAGGTTCGATGGTAGCGTCAGCGTGCCCATCGTCTCACGATCGGTCTGCATCACCCCCTGATATTTGCGAGAACGCTACGGCATCTCTGTCAACAAGGCGTCCGACCGATTTGGGTCCAGGACAGCCCAATGCTGACTACAGTCCAGTGGCAGTCGATCCCCTGTGCTATCCTATCCAAACTTGTCCTTGGCCAGTGGGTTTTCCAGCACCGTACTCCTTTCTCGTGCATGCGCTTGCCACATTGGCAGGCACCCGCTCTCGCATCGCCATCCTCAACGCACTGACCAATACTCTTCGGTGTCTCATATTATATCATCCTCCGTCCCTGTTGCCGGCACTTTACCTGTTGTCAAGCACACTTTCGCCCGCTTATTCACCACTCGAGCTCAGCATTGGCGCATCCGTCATCTCCAAGGCCATACAACACGTATCCGGTCTCACAGCTGCCACCCTTCGTAAGCTATACAATTCATCTGGCGACCCAGGAGATGTCGCTTTTGCGGCCAAATCCAATGTTCGTACGCTTGTACCGCACCCTCCTTTACTCGTCGAGACTGTATACCAATCTCTGTTGAAAATCGCCCAAACCAAGGGTCGAGGCGCAGCGAGGCAGAAACAGTCCATCGTGGAGCGACTGCTCGTCGCTGCAAGGGGAGAAGAGACACGATTTTTGGTCCGCACTCTGTCACAAAGTTTGCGTGTGGGCGCTGTCCGGACGACTATATTAACGGCCCTTGCCAGAGCCCTGGTTTTGTCGCCGCCTCCAAACCCAAGCATCCCCATCCCGTCCGATTCGCCACTGCATGTTACGCCACAATTCCTCACAGGTGTTAAACCGTCAACACCGGGAAAACAAGAGAAAGAAGATGGTCAACATGGCGAGCTGTTGTCAAGATTTATGAACGCCGAGGCACTCGTCAAACAGGTTTACGTCCAACATCCCAACTATAATCACATTGTTATGGGAGCTATCGCCGGTGGCCTAGATGGACTCTCTGTACGGGTGCCCCTCACCGTCGGTGAGACTGTCCGCATTCCTCCTTTAACCATTTCAGTGATTCATCGGGCCAGGTATCCCTCTTCATCCCACGCTGGGCACTCCGGCTCGATCACTTGATGAGATATATCGTCGGTTGAATGAAATGCCATTCGCTGCGGAGTTTAAGTATGATGGTCAGCGTGCACAAATCCACGCTTCCAAAGTCGACAATGATTATCCATCTGTCCATATTTTCTCTCGGCATCTAGAAAACATGACCGAGAAAGTGAGCTTTTCCATAACCTGATAAATTCCATTGACTAATCTCATGCTCCGGTCCTAGTATCCGGATGTGGTTTCATTGGTCAGGTGCATGTTTGGAAGTGTAGCCAACTTGGCATCTTTTATTATCGATTCGGAGATCGTTGCCATAGATCCGAAGGACGGCGGCCTCAGATCCTTCCAAGAACTTTCGAATAGAGCAAGGAAAAATGTTGGGATCCGGGACATCAAAGTACCAGTCTGTGTATTTGCTTTTGACTTGATGTACCTCGATGGCGAGGTCGGTCTGGCTTTCATCATTTTCGTGGCGCTTGACCCAACATCGTGGCCTAGATTCTATTGGAGCGATCATACCGGGAAAGGCGACATTTACTCAAAAGCCGATTCCCAGCCCTGACACCAGGGGAACCAGGAACTGCCAAGTTCCAGCATGTAAACAGCTGTGAAAGTGAACAAGGACGAGATTGCATCGAGGCGTTTTGGAAACAGGCCGTGGAAAGTCGGTGCGAAGGTCTCATGGTCAAGGTTGGCTTTCAAACGGATTACCGTACGAGCACGTTCTCATTCTTAGTCAGCTTTTGGACACTGTGTCCGCCAATAGGGGTAAAACACGAAGACGACCTCTGCTAGCTACGTACGAGCCCGGTAGGCAAATGAATAACCTGGCATGTCTTGACGCTCAAACCGCTGCACCATAGACAAGCGAACGTTTGCATGGTTGAAGCTTAAAAAAGATTACGTGGATGGTCTCGGGGATACGCTCGACATGGTCCCTGTCGGAGCATGGCATGGAAACGGACGCAAAGCAGGATGGTGGAGCCCTATCCTGCTCGCTGTCTGGGATGCCGCGACAGGAAGGATAGTCGCTGTTTGTAAATGCATGTCTGGTAAGGTTTCGTCTTGCCGATCGCTTCGTACTCGGGAGTAATGATCTCAATCTCGAACAGGATTTTCCGACATGTTTTACAAGGTATGACCGTTCTTGGTCCATGGCATATAGATGAGCGATGTGCTTTCTTAAAACAGGACCTTGCCTGGAGATACTCCGAAAGTTCCGACAATTGCGCATACCAACCTTTTGGGGTTTGCGACTTTGGAGGTGGATCGTTATTTTTTGGTAGACGTTGGGCATGTCTGATCGTGGCGGCCTCCAAATCCAGGTTTCAAACCCAACGTGTATTTTAAGCCTTGCGAAGTCTGGGAGATCCGGTGCGCAGAGTGAGCGAATCTCATCATATTTTCATTTTTAGAAACTCCCCCCGCTGACCACGTCGTACCTGAACGATCCAGCGTCACGCTCAGCCCTGTATCCGTCGCCGCATTGGGTGAAGTATCTTCCACGAGAGGGCTCAGTCTGCGGTTCCCCCGGTTCGTTCGTGTTCGGGGGGATAAACGTCCAGAGGATGCGACCACGTCCCAATTTCTCGCTCAAATATTCCGTGACCAAGTGAGCTGGGGTAAGGACGCTGCTGGCGCAGACGAAGGGGATCTTATGGACCTGGATTTAGAAGTAGAAGGGAATGAATCAGACAGTGGAGCTGAAGTCGCCACAGTATAATTGTACTTAATCAAACATGTTAATGGACAAAGTTGGTATCGCAGGCCAAGTGGTTAAGCCACTTGCCAAGAACAGGCGATAAGAGTGAGAGCCTGGTGATACGTGCTATTTCCAGGGAACGCAATATCAATAGTATGCTTCAGCGTGCCATTTGATAATGCAATCTTCCAGTCGCCATCTCTCTCTTCGGGTTGTAATCGTTCTTGAAGGAGAGCATACGAAACAAGAAGGGCATACTTCATGGCAGGCACCGGTGGTTCTGAAGCGGACGCCTGAGACTTGTGTTCACTGCAGAGTAATTGGAAAACATCCGAGCACGCCATGATCGCAGGTCGCGATGGAGGTGCCGGTCCGACCTCCGTGTCTGTGATGGATGCCATGCTATCAGAGTTGCGCTGCGTTCCACGTCGGGGAAGGGGCTTGGGCCGGGGTTTGGTCCTCCCGGTCATAGACGTGGAAGATGAAAGAAATCTCTGGCATACAGTTATTTTGAACGTGAGTACCGGGATTGTCTTTGGCAAGCTCTCCATCAGGTTCTGGACGACCTGGGCAGAAGAAGTATACAAACGAGTGGTCAGCGTTGCTGTAAACATCGGACCATCGAAAGATCCCGAGAGCGTCAGGTGGATGAGCTGCGGAAGATCCCGATTTGTGGGTTGAAAACATCCGATGTGACTCACAGACATACCAGTGTCAATAGTTGGATACCCATGTGTCGACGTTCACCATCGTCCTCGTTAATAGCGTGGAAAACGATATCGAGTGGAGCACCTGCATCCCATCGTGGGCCATTGCCTCCTCTTGGAGGAGGAATCTGAGACAAGAGGAGCAGCGAGAACTTTTCTATAGCGAGATAGCAGCCATTTCCGACTTTGTGGAGGGGGCGAGTGCTTACCGGTAGAATTTTGGCAGTCCTTTTCAAATAGGGACAGCAGCCACTGCAGGATCGGCCAAGCATGCTCCGCAACCATTGCAAGCGTGTCATGATTATGTCCTTGTTCGAAGGCATCATCTTCAGTGTCAAATGTAGCCCTTGTACGCTTCTTCCTTACACCCTGAGACAAGAGCTTTTTGCGTTGTATGAATCCGTCTTTGAGCATGACCCAGCAGTTTTTGCAATCCTTGACACATAGTGATTCTAGGGCGATGAGCGAGTCCTGGTCATGGCTGTGATCGCTCGAATCGGCCACCAAGTCGTTTTCAGCGGCAGGATCCAACGGATACCTCGGCAATGCTCTAAATAAAGACCGGGGAGAATTTGTAGCAAGGAATGAAAACAGGACACGCCGGGCAGCGTCAGAATCAGTCGCGGAAGGAGACAGCGATGCTTTTGAAATAAAAGGTTTTTGTTTGGAGGGCGACCCCTTGGCAGGAGAAGGGGGAAACTGGTCGTGTTGGGTTAATTGGTCACCAGTAGCCGGTGGAGGAGGGAAGAGAGCTATGTAAAGGAGCTGTCGGATATGATCCCTGTCGAAAGGCGATGAGATCGGGATCTAGAATAGAATAGCGGGACATGCGCAGGTGGTTTGAGGGACGAGGAGCGCAATTGGTCTAGAACAGCTATGCCGGGCTCATACTGGCCCTCTTCAAAACAGGTGTCGACAAGACCACGCTGGTGTATGGTCATTTCCCGCTCTTCATTCGGGGCAGCCATCGCGATGAAGAGCAAGAAGGATGCGAGGCGCGTTCGTGCTGGTGTGGAACGGAACGCGATGCACGTGACAAGGTATGTAGTAGAATCGAGATCATGGCAAGTAATAAACATCATCCAAGGAGAAAGAAAAAAAGAAGAATTTAAAATGAAGTCTTGATACGCAGCAGTTGGGCAGAGCCATGATGTTCCAGGAGAAAGCAGAAATCTCCGTCGAAAACGAGCCTCCAATGGTCGATGTTGCGTCTATCTCTGACATAGCACGATCGGGGCGGTATTTTGGGGTCAAAGCTGTCCTGTAGTACCGATCATCGTCGACTTTATGTGTCAAGACGCTGAACACCACCGCCTCGTTGCATCGCACACCAGAGCCACCCGAAACCGGCTCGACCTCTGTACACCGTAAACAGGGTTAGTACCACCAGTATGGTGTACTTGCGATCCAGGTCGGCCGTTTCAGGTTGCTGACAAATTCGCCTGACATCGGCTTGTAAAGTTCCTTGTAACCACCATTTTTGATGCGACTGCGAGTTGATGCACGGTCGCTTCACTGCAGTTTGAATGTTTCGTCCTCGTCCACCAGGTCTAGTTCGTCACTCATTGCGCAACCGTAGTACACAACTCCATTGGAACATGTCCACGGCCATGGCCGAATCTCGATCTCGTGGGCTGGTCGAATCCACCATACACGACAAGGTGAGCGGTATATCCCGATCAGCGCACCGAGAACGGCCTCCAGCCTATTTCTTAGCTAACGACTCTCCTCCGACCTTCACGACTCACCATTACAAACGAGTCCCATCTCCACCGCCATCATGCTGCCATGAGGGCTCAAGGTGGGGGTAGTGGTGAAACACGTCAGTCTCTCATTTCTAGATGTTGGCAAATAATTCCACCCTCACGTGTTCCCACCATATAGATTTCGCAGTGCAGATCATCTCAGAAGCGTTCAAGGGAAAGGTATTCATGCCTTTTTCATCTCCAACACGAACATGCTTATTTATCCGCTCGCTCAGTCAACTCTACAGCGGCACCGAATGATTTACTCGGCCCTGTCAGACGAACTCAGTCACGGGCTTCATGCCCTCTCTTTAAACACCACAACGCCGGAGGAGGCACAGCGGCTGGCTGCTGGACATGTTGAGTGATGTTTGTGAAATAGGTGGTCTCTTGACTGCTCTCGTCAATCATGAGACTCATCTTTTTAATTAATACACCATCCAACCACAAATGCTCCTTTGTGGCTGTTTTCCTTACCCCCAATTACAATGCGATTCTCAACTACTGAACGGCCGCAAGTGAATTGAATTCGTTGGCAATGCTCGTCCGCAGTCATGAGAAACGTATACTGCCTGACGGCCTGCAGAGTTGTTCGAAAGAGTGGAATGTCGCCTTGATGGCAACCTGAAATATATCTATTGATTCCGGTTGATCCGTTACGGTCAATCCATTCGGGCTGTCCCAGCTAATGATGAGTCCCGAGGCACGCGGCATCATCAGTCCTTGCTCCGTTGCTGCCGCCTCACGCCGTAAATACTCCTCCCACACTTGGGTATGCAACGTTTCATATCTTTTACGCGACTAGATGCCCTCTATTGTTGCTGTCCTCCGACATTCTCGACCACGGTGGAGTCGAAGGATCAGCGTCGGCTCGTGCACAGCAAACAAATCTCGGCGACGATCAAAAGACGTTGCTATTTGCACGGTTACATCTTGGTAACGGTGTCCATGAATCTTGCACTTCCACTTTCCCGCAGCGCGGTAGTGAAGGCTGATGGCAGCGCTGAGCTTTCATAACGTCTTTCCCCCAACGACCCAGAGCATCATGATTAACGTGCAACGACCGTATTCCCCTATATAAACCTCGGTCCAGTTCGCAGCATTCCACCCCCCCCCTCCTCCAGCCTTTCCGCCAAAAGTTCTACCCCATAATGTATCGAGAGGATGTACGACCGACGCTCCCTTCCGTTCGTGATTTATTCCGAGGTCCGCTTTCCCCCTCTGTCGTCGCCCCCGTTCATCTGACGTTCCCGTAGACGAATTGTCTCGCACCCCCAGACCACCGACGAGCGTGACTCCTCCGTGGATCGTACCCGGTCTCCAGACCTATGACCGATCGTTTTCCCGAGCCGAACGTCGTCAAGACTGTCAGCTAGATGGACCCGGCGTCCAGGTACACACGCCCGTACGCGTTCCATGCCGACGGCTCACCTCTCACTTTCTCTCTGTAGCGTTCTCTATCTTCGGCCACCTATTACTCTCACACACAGCAACGCTGTGGTACTGCATCCCGTGCATCCCCTTCCGATAATGTATCATCACCGATGACTCCATGTCCACACTCTCGGCACCACGCTCGTTCCACTTCCCAGGCGGATCAACTCGCCGCGCCCCACGATCACAGTACCCCACCAGGGTCTCATCCATATTTAAATCTCGCCTCAGAATCTCACCATTACTCTTCCACTTGTGTTGGCATCGCGTCACGGTCAGGGTCCTATGCCGATGGTTGCATCAGAGATCAGTATCGAGAAGCACCGGAGGCGCGCCAACCTTCCGTACCCTCACCCTCGTCGTTGAAGTACGAGTGCGACTATTGTGGCAAGGGATTCACTCGACCGAGCAGTCTCAAGGTACACACGCTGCTGCTCCATCGTTTCTGCGCTGTTCCTGACATGCCTCTCAGATCCATTTGAACAGCCATACGGGAGAGAAACGTGAGTGCCCTTTTTCCGATCCAAATTGCCCCAGACCGACGTGTCGTTCAGCCTTTGTCTGCACGTTCGAGGGTTGTGGGCGATCTTTTAGCGTGCTCAGCAACATGCGGCGGCACGCACGAGTACACGTCGAGGTCCTCAACCGCCACCAAGAGAGCTCGAGCGACGAACACAGCGACAAGCAGTGAAACCGCAAGCCGTCACAACCGCCACCACCACTACCACCACCACCATCACCACCACACAACACAAAAAACCCCTTGTTTCCGCATTGACAACGCTACGTGCATCTAATTTAACATCCGCCCCACTGTAGCACACATCATTTTCTCATTGTCATTCCACTTCTCCCACTTTTTCTCCTCCAGAGTGGTGTATCCGATACTCGGTATTATTCTTTGCTGTCGATACTATCTATTTATTGATCATGGCATCACCGCCCGCATCCACTACTCGCATCATACCATCCTAGCTATTACAGTATTTTATTTATCGTACACTCCAACTAACGTTATAGAGATATTTCTGTCACCACTTGGCGTGGACGAGAAGCCCATGTTGTTTTGATGCCCAGCCCGTTTGATGATGCACGTTGGAATAACACCGTTCTTGTTCGCTTTCGACGAGTCTGGAACAGGGCAGCACCTCGAAAGTCAGCTTAACCATCTTGGGCGTCGGCGTTTTGCAGACGACTGCGCGCGCTATCCCCCCTCCTTCTCCACCAATTTGAGGGACGGTCAAGTGGAAACAAATAACCTACTCTCTGATACGGCGTCTGACACAGCCATCTTCATTTGGTGAGGCCGCGAGGCAGTCGACTTTTCAGCTGGCGAGCAGCTATGTGTAAGCGTCTCAACGAGTCACGTAAAGTAACGGAATTCCGTGATCATGCCTCAACCATGCAGTGGCGATGAGCATGTGCCGTCCAGAGGAAACGTCCCCCGGGGAGTGTAGCTTCCACCAAACACGTAAGGCGAAGAACACAAGCGATTTAATAGCTCGAGCACGCCGGGATCTAGGCGGCCGCATGGTGGTGCTAAGACAAAGTACATTAAAGGCAAGGGCAAAGAGAGAACGCAAACCGTCACAAATTCCGCAGATCATGTTGTCATACCCGCATCACTGCAGCGAGGTCGCTGCTTTCCGCACATACGCCACATAACGCAAACGGCGTCATGCCATCCGTCACACCCACTTAAAATTGGGGTTCACAACACACGCCACTCGCAGACTACAAAGAAATAGCACGGCCTTTGCCACCATCGCGGACACTAGGAAAGCGAGAGCGGCCTCTTTCAATGTGAACATCATCATCAAAGGCTCGGTCGACCCGGGTATATTTGATCGCGCGGGGGCTCTTGTGCGTAAAGCCCGCAAATGCAAGGGCTTTGCGGACGTTGAGAATTTCTTCTCCATGTACCTCATCTCGCAAGAGAGGATCCTTGGTGGCATTTGCGGGCGCACCATTGGCAGGAGCCAGAGGCTAGGAAGCAACGTGTTTGATGAGCGTGTACAGGCCGTAGAAATGAATCAATGCATGCCTCCGGGGGAATGTCGGAGTCAAAATGCCTCGTATCTGCAGGATTGGTCAACTCCGGGCGATACGGTGCGGGATATCTGTGAATATTGTCCCAGTCGATGCTTCCGAACCACGGGTGGGCCTGATATCTCAACCGATCAGTACGTAGACAGAGCGGCGTGGAAAAGACACACCTTGATCATTTCTGCTCCATCACTAGTTCGAGAAGCTGGTAAAATGAAACCGCTGCGGCGCGCCTGAATTGCGAGGGAATCTGGGCGAAAAACAGATGCAGGTGGCTGACTTCCAAGACGATCTTCTGGTTCACAGAGGAGTGCCTTCAACAGGTTGATACCCTCATGCGAAACATGAGGCCGGGAGGGGAACTTGAGCGACTGCCTCCAGTTGAGAATTTTCTGGCGAGTCACATGGCGCTGAAAAAAAAAAAAAGGTCGGTCAGCGTGTTTCTAATCCTGTGCTTATCGAAGCCAAGCGCACGGAGTTGCTCAAGAATGGAGGATGTCTAGCGTATAATGAGCGACGTGAACGGAACCGTCAACCACCGATCCCTTACCCATACAAACATTCAAACATAATCACACCCAAACTCCACCAATCACACGAAAAAGAGTAGCCGTTACCTCTAATAACCTCGGGAGACACTAGCGACAGAAAAATGGAGGCGTCATTAAAAGGATAAAGGCAAAATATCTTACTATACGAGTTGGTGCCGCATCTTTGGGTTGGAATGGAAGCGTCAATATATACAACCAAGCGTGGACAAGAGCAGCAAAGGCTTACACTGAATACGCTAGCTGTAGCGTGGCGGGAACGTGAGGGTCCATGATAGCGCGGAAATGGAACAGAGTATGAACGTTACCTTCTTTCGATTCTTTTCGCGCCAGGTGAAGATGCCACCCTGGCCATCGCCGTCACCCAAGAGGGATTCGAGGTCTTTCTTGTCCATCCGCCTGGTCCTGGTTCCGTCCATGAGACCGTTTCCATCGTCAAGGTCAATGCCGTGTTTGCGCAACAGTTGCCTTCGTTGCTGTTCGTAGTCTGTTGCGGAATCAATTACAGGCTTATCAAGAAAATGAAAGATGGGATACATGACGTGTCATGTGCCCAGTGAAGATCGGTGCTGTAAGGGTGGGTAGGTGAGCGCTGGAACCAAAGATGGGGAACCAGGTCCCCGCTTAGTTTGGCGGGACTGACGCGAGCCCGAAATCACTAAGTCGGATGTGGCCCTCCGGATCAAACAAAAAGTTCTATCAGAATGAGGGAGGGATCAAAACGGAACATTGATTTATAATATTGGGGGAGCTCACATCAGGTTTAATATCACGATGAATAAAACCAAGTTTGTGACATGACTCGATGGCGAGAACCATCTGGGAATAAGGCGCTCGAGTGGGAAGGGGATGTGAAAAGGGAAAGACAAACCTCGGCAACATAAAATCGGGTAAAATCTTCGTCGAAAACGTCCCTTTCTATCAGAAGATTGAGGAGATCTCCACCACCCATGTACTCGAGTACCTATATTTATATTTAATGAAAGCGAAATGAATCAAAAAAATGTTCCGGAAAGGGCAGTGTAGATGGCAAAGTGGTGATAGAACTACTGACCAGATAGAGATGGTCACGGTCCTGAAAGCTGTAGTACAACCTGACAATCCATTCGGCTGTACCCGGAGAGGAAAGGAGGGAGGCGGATTTGAGAATGTCGCGCTCAGCGCGGACGTGACCCTCCTGGCCTTTGCGTAACATGTCTGTTTTGCGTAACTGACAAATTGGGAAATGAAAATTGCGCGAGGATAAATGGATTTGGCAGATATGAAATGAAAAAGAGACAAAAATACCTGCTTCATCGCGAAGAGGAGACCGGTATCTCGTTCTTTAACGAGGGAGACGACGCCAAAAGCACCTGTGGGGTTAAGATGAATGGAAGCGATATGAAATTCATGGAAGGGATGAACCATGACCGATAGTCTTTAGTTTGATGAAGGCAGTCACGTCAAGTTTTCTGCGACGGTCACGCAGGTGATCTGTTTCGTTTTGACGCCAACGAGCGCGCAAGAGATGTTTCTGGTCCTCGGAAAGGTTCATGGCGATCATGTCTCTCTCCATGGCGACCCTTCTCTGTTCCCGAGACGGAGGGTGCCGAAGAAGAGGAAAATATAGATTCTCAAAGTAGATCCGGGCAGACACAGCCCTTTCGAGGGTAGGGAGTGATGGGGTGATCGGCTTTCTCTGGGAGAGGGCCAAAGAAGGGAGGAAGAATTCGAGAGGGACCTCGTGTTCGGGTACCTCTGGGTGTGGGACAAGGCCGAGAGGGAAGCGGATTGTGGAGATTGGAGGAAGACCGTCCAGAGGGATGTTTTCCTGTGCGGCAGTAGTCAAGGTCGACGAAGATGGGGTGGTGAGCCCGTTTACGACCCGCAGCGGCGGTGATTGGGCATCAGGGGGGGAGGTCGGCGATGGCTTTAAAGCGTTGACAACGTCGTTGATTGCTCTTGCCGTGCTCACACGGGCCTTGATTGGCATAGCCCAGCGCGGATCTGGTGGGGGGTGAGGAAGGGGAAGAAGGGTGGAAAGAGAGAAAGAAAAGCAGACCTCCTAGCTTTCCCAACCCGTCTGGGCCCCATCGGGTGAGAAGGGCCTCTGCCTGGTCGGCATCGGAGGCGTGCACGAGATGGCTGGGGGTGGCGTCAGCGACAGGCGGGGGGGGTGAACAGAGATGTTGGGACGTACACGAAGCCGGTGGGGGCAGAGATGGATACGCGCGCGGTCTTTCTGTGGGGGAAACCCCAGTTGGCGAGTAGATCGTGCAGGACGAGAGCTGACATCATGGCGAAGATAAGAAAAAATAAAAAATAAAAGATAAATAAATAAAATAATTTAAGCCAGTAAAATTATATTATAATTAATTGTTACCCTTTCGATCTGATCTTGAACTCGCCGACGCATTTAATGTCACCTCCTCGCCCTTTCCCTGCTGCAGCTGCTTGCTGTCCACCCACCACCATCAGCACGACCTCGTGTCCGGTCTTCATGTTCACCTCGTTCTCTCAACGCCCCTGATTATTGCCCCTCATCGCCTCTGCCTCGCCCCGTTCATTACCTTCATCCTCCCCCCCGTCCCTCTTCATTCTTATAAACCCAAATTTTCTTCTTTCATTGAACCATATTATTCTTTCCTTCCCCTTTTGCCTATTACTATGACCAGCCCGAGGGACGATCGTATGTACGCTCCTCCTTCCAAAACGCGCAGAAGTCCTCCCGGAGGCGATTCGCAGAACAGTGGTTTCTTTCAGACGGGACAGGGTGGGCGAACTGTGCTCCCTCCTCTTTCTTCAGCTTTTCCAACCTCACGTTCTCCAGGTCTGTTTTTTTTCCTAGTGTTCATCCAATATGCTCAACTCTTGTTGGCTCTCGACCACAGCGCCCGCAGACTCTTACTCTAATACATTCCCCCAGCCTCGTTCATCTCCTCCAAAGCCCGAACACATCCAGTCCGGTTACAACCAATGGCCTCCGAATGCCCCACCCCGTCCGTCACTTTCCGTTCCTCTCCTCTCCTTTCCTTCCCTCAACCCCTCTCATCTTCCATATAGCCACCGCTCCACAGCATTCCTCCACCTATTATGAGCACTATGACTCAAGATACCAGCAATCTCAATACTCCACATACCCCTCACGTACCTCCACCACCCTCCCTCCAGACCCCCAAGCATCGCGCAAGCTCCCTCCCCTCAGCGTTCCTCCCAATGCCCAGGTCAGGGACGATCGCTGGCAAGGCACTACTTCTTATGGTTCCGTTGGTCCCCATCTTTCCAACTACGGGGATATTCGCTCCCCCACCGCGACCTACCCACCCGAATACGCCCAGTTCCAGCCTCATTCCTCTTATTCTTATCCTCCCGTCGAGCCGCGCAGTCATCCCTCACAGCATCCTTCCATCCATCATCACCATCAATTATCCCTGGCCAGTGTCTTTCCCTCCGAGCGCGGTGTCCCCGCCCATGTCGAGGCCCACGGTCCCTCTCCCTATGCTAGAGGTCAGGTGACCAACAGCGTCCTCACTCAAGAGCCCGCTTCCGTGCTGGTCACCGAAGAACCCGTCATTAAAAAGAAGCGCAAGAGAGCGGATGCCGCCCAACTCAAGGTCTTAAACGAGACTTATGCTCGCACTGCCTTTCCTTCCACCGAGGAACGTGCCGAGTTGGCGCGAAAACTCGACATGTCCGCTCGCAGCGTTCAGATATGGTAGGCTATCACGCATTCTCTACTGACACGCCTGACATACGAAACAGGTTTCAAAACAAGAGGCAATCCATGAGGCAGACTAGCCGCCAGGCCGCGACCACCGCGACCACCGGTTCTTTTTCTTTGCCGTCCCAGTCCGACGAAGTCACACACACTTCTTACGGCGGCAGTCTCAGCCCCAACGCCCTTCCGGCTCATACCTTTGTCCAACGCTCAGATTCCCGTCCCGACGCTCGCACACCCGCACAATCTCGTCGCGAGGACGATTCGCGCAAGTGGCCATCGGGTCGATACTAATCTCGATCGTTTGTCTCATCTTGATTTCATCTCTTCCTAGATTCTCGTATACAATTCATGTCATTCTTTGGAATCTTTGCATCTCAATATTTGCCAGGACAACGATCATTCATTATCATGTCTGTAACTTACACGTGCCCTTAATATTGTCCATATTTCATTATGTATACACTAACACGCAATCCCGCTCGTCTCCTCTTTCTTTTTTTTTTTTTTTTGTACTGACTACAGTGACCGTGGCGCTATGTACTCTTGGTGTATGGTTCTTTTCTTTTCTTTTTGTTTCTCTAGATCAGCCGGGTACGTACAATCCGTCAGGAATGAATAAAAAAAATGACAACGGAACTCCGCGGTTTGTTGGATAAGATGGTCATGGTCCAGTAGGAAGCCATCTACATAGCACGACGAAAACGTGAGGCCCGCTTATGGAAGTAGCGTATCGGTGCACCCAAATCTCTTTACCCGTGCGATACGGAGATAGATCACCCCCAGGCATCGATAAGATACCCGACCGCCATTTACTCTTTACCATCAGAAGCAGCGACGACGACAACAGCACGGGGCCCGAGAACGCCTCGCGGGCGCCTGCTCTCCCCCTAGTCTCAATCGATGCACGCTCTTCCTGGGGGTTTGCGTGGCGTTTGTACACACACCACTCGACGCGATCACGTCTTCGGTCGATGCTGCCCGACGAGGCCCCTCCGCGTTGACATGGCTACTGTGGGAGCCCGCGTTTTTCCTCTCGTCTGTACCTGCTTGATCTGGTCTTCGACGATTATCCCCATCCGTCCGCGCGCGCTTCATCAACATAAAAATAGCAGTCCGCCCGGCGTCCTCAATTAACACATGCCAGGCCATGTTTCTTTTTTCTCGATTCGTGCGTTCGATTGATCGGGAGGTACGTGCATGCATGTGGTGGCGGATAAACGTACGATCGTCCTGCTGTGGCGGCTGGAAATGAATTTGTGGCGATCATCCTCGCATCATCGACCTTGCTACGAGCGTGTCTGGAGGACGAGAAGATTTACTAACAGCGAGCGTCTTCCGCTGATCACGGATCCAAGAGGGGGGGGGGAGGGCGACTGAGCGGCGCTGCCTCACAAAAATCGCCCAAATGCGCTCTAATCGCAGTCTCAAGAAGAAGAGCGGGCAAGTCAAGTTCGCATTCTTTGGTCGCACACTGACCGGCCAGCCATATCCATCACTTTTTCATCCTCCCGTATGTAGTTACAGCGGAAGCAAATTTTTTCATGTTTCCTACCCAAATAGGAAGTCTTGGATCGTCGCACCGGGTAATCGCGAACGCCCCCAGTCACTCTCAAGGATCACCATCGCTATCGGTATCCTCCGGCTTGGGTCCTCCAAAAGTCAGCCACGCCAGCTTCCTCTGCCTCCTTCGCTCCTCTTGTACTTTCTGCTGGTTGCGGGTCAATTTCTTCTTCTTCTTCCCAATGGCCGCGTTCCCCGCAGCAACCCCCTCTTCCGTGCCGCTTGCCACAGGGGTTGCAGCATTTGACACCGCCGGACTCGTCATGCGTGAACGAACAGGGGTATTGCCTCCACTTCCCCTCGGCGATTTCGTGTCACCCAAAACGTCCTCAATCACGGCGGTTTTCCCCTTATGTGTCATGCGCCCTGCCTCGATTTCCCAGATTTCAGGGCCTAAATTGGTCAAATGAACAAAGATGTCAAAAAACGCCGCATCAGTTGTGACGCACACAACGAGGTCACAAACTCGTGGTTGTGGGATATAATCACCTGCGGACAAGTCACATCGGGGTCTTTGCAAACAAGCGAAAACATACCACTGCACCAGTCCAGTTTCTGATCGCGACCGCCAGCCCGCCCAGCGCCTCACGATCCAAAAAGTTGCTAGGTTCGTCGAGCACACAAATCTACGTAACAAATATTCAGTCACCACCCTTGGCAACTTCTCGTTTGACACACCTGAGGATTATTCCACAGACAAGCAGCGATTACGAGTTTGATCTTTTGTCCTTTACCCGAACAGTCAGCCGAGTTGCGCCACGAACAACGATGGCATACTTCACCTCCAGAGAGTCCCGATATCTCATTGTATTGTGCGATATCTCCATCCAGCCCAATATCTTCCAAATGCTTCCGCACGAGGTCTGCACGCGTTTCTCTCGCGCCAGCGCCTTCTCTGGAAGACTCTAGATCATCAAATTGTTGCACCACCTTGGCATACCCTTTCGCGAGAAGCTCTTCTCGCGGGATCCAAGTGTTCCATTTGTGATCTAACCCACGCCACTTGATCTCATACTGCAGCGATTTTTTCAGCTTTTGCCGTCCCATAATAAGCTAAGTGACAGAATCAGCTGGCAATGTCTCACATTCATATTGCTCAATCAAACCTCTAGTTTGCGCTTAGACCCGTCTCTTCCAATCCAGTCTTTCTCAAAGAGCGCCTTCTCTTCATCCGTCAGCGCGCGCGTTGCCTTTTCCAGTATCTCTCCTGATGTGACGTGGCAAAATCATATCGTCAGCACCTGAACCGATCAACACAGGTTGTCACCTACGATCGTGGCCGTCCTGGAAACGCCATTGAATGTAACCGATGGGTGTTTTCTCGAGATGACGCTCTATTCAACGTATCGTAATTAATTCATCCCGCTCACGAGTTTGAAGTCAGAACTAACCAATGTGGTGGGTCGCATGCTGCGATACGTAACCGACCCGTAGAGCCGGGTGCTTGTAGACCGTGCCTTGTTGAGGGACTGTTTCTCCCTGAACAGATAGATGATCATCCACAACCCAACCTCGTTCGTGTATGCACGTTCACGTACGGTCAACAACTTGATTAAAGTTGACTTTCCGGCTCCATTTGGCCCGATAATGCCGACCCGGCTGGATGTGGAAAGAAGTTGTTCGTGGTGGGTAGAGCAACGGTGGCGGAAATGAAAGCTTACCTTGACAAAGATAACGCACAGCTGACGTTATGCAAACTCGGCGTCGACCGCCCTGGGTAAGTGAACGTACAGTTCGACATCTTGAGGATAGCACGTGTGTTGCTTCTTACTCCCATCAAGGAACCAGGGGGAGGGAACGCGAATTTAACGGAGGTAGCCTCAAGAGTATAGTACGATTTGGCCTCGGGGTGTTTTTCCACAAATGCCGAAAGATTTCCAGGATAGTACACAAGCTGAGACACCCACATCAGTTCACCGACGGCGAATCTGAGCGGAGAAAAGCACCTTCTTAGATTCGTAGTGAATTATGTCCGTCGTGACGTTATCCAGAAATCTAGGAGCGCGCGCGTCAGTCCTTCCTCACAGCACACGAGGACCAATAATCACCCAGAGTCGTGACTGATAATGAGACATGTGACGTTCTTTTGAGAAACGAGCCATTGTTCTAACCACAGCACTGAAGCGCGATCGAGCTATAGATCGAGAAGCATATTAAACGGGGAAAACCCCCGAGATAACGCAAGTCGACGTACATGATTCGTGGGCTATTTGCGATGTTAACCGTCAACCCTAGAGTAAATTATTAATTAAAAACTGTGACAAACCTCATCGAGGAGAAGCAGGTCAGCATTGTACAGCATCGCGCGCGCAAGCTCCAATTTCATTTTCCAGCCCCCTGAAAGTCCGCCGACGATGTCGGCCTGCCTGGCATCATCGAAGCCAACCTCCAGAAGCTGGCCCCTGATCTTCGACCTCGGCACATCCTGGAGTGTTTTGTCTGGGCAGAGTCAGCTTATGGAACGATGCGTCTACAGCCGGCAGCCTACCAGAAGCTACAAAGTCCAGAACGGACAACGAGGTGTCTTCACCTTGAAGCGAGTGCTCTACCATAATACAACGCAATTGATCCTGTGGAGGAAAATTCTCCACCTTCCCGTCGCGCAGCTGACGCATGAGCGTCGACTTCCCTGATCCATTCGCACCCAGAATGCCATACCTCCGGCCGCGGAAGAGCCGGAGCGTCGTGTGTGACAGAAGCAAAAGCGCACCGTATGCAAGCGAAAATAGGGTATCACACAGCAACTCGCCTTCATCCTCGGAGCCAGATCTAACCACCCCATGTTTAGCCTCGAAGAACAGTTTGTCAGCACGCGAAGAGAAGACGATTGTAAACCTACTTGTTCGACGGCATACAGATGCAAGCGAACCCTTTCCGAAAATTTTGTAGATTCATCTTCCCCTAACCATGGCTTCATGTACAGCCCGACACATCTATTCCAGTCGGACTTTTCAAGAAAACGTTTCTGGTAGACCAGATCTGCTATCATGGACGCCTGGAATTGAAGGGACGACTCCAACAAGGGATGCCTCGCCGCCACAGGTTGGTTAGGCTCCGCTGCGGACGGCACCACAAGGTTCTCATCTAGTAAAGTGAGTAATGTTTTGAATATCTCTGCCATCTCCGCATCCACATCGCGTGAAGGAGCAACACCAGAGGATGACGCTCCAGACTTTATCAGCGTGTTCAACGCAGTCTCCCCGAAAGCGCGGACCTACAGAGGGCTAATAAGAAGGTACACGGGGTGCCTTCAAACTCGACGGCTGACCTCGGGAAAGGCGGCGCTCTCCGCAATCTTTTTCACGCCGTCGACGAGGGGGCTCAGGTACCGCGCAGCAACCTGCGGGTTTCTCACGAGCTTGACGAGGTTGTCAATGACGACCACCGTACGCCGCTGAACTTCCATGCTCCGGTCGTTCAGCGCTCGTGTAAGCAGCGGAACGAGAACTGCAAGTGCGGGCGCAGTCACTTCGGCAACAAAGGTTGTCGACGACAGTGCCTTGATACATGCGGGGACAGTGTCGGGATTAGACATGCATTTCACCAGTGCCGGGACATGTGAAGCAAGATCCGGGTTTCCGAGGGTGTTACAAAGTGATGTAGCGCACTTGACAGCCGAACTGGCAACCTATTGTACCATCAGATCGAATGGAGATCGATGCGCTACTCCGACGAATACCTCTTTCTTGGTGTCGTGCATTGCAACTTCGACCTTGGGGAGTATATGTCCCAGCTCATCCGCCACAGATTCTTTGGCGGTCCCTACAAAGCTTTTCAGTGCATCTAGCGCGCCCACTTTTGTTTGCCATTTTCCTTTTTCCAGGATATCCTGAAGGTTCTTGAATACGATCCTCGTTGCCTCTGGAGGGAAAAGTTCTAATATGGTCTTGGTTGCGGTGGTAGCAGCGGCTCGCACTACTTCTCCCTTATCGGAATAGAGGTCCAACAGGATGGAAAGACTGGAGAAAAAGAACGGTGCGCTGGGTGGTCCGAGGACAGTGGGTAGTGATTGAAATCCAATCGCCGCGGACTCGCGCTCGTAACCAGACTTCTTATTGAGTGCAAATGCGTGCAAAGTGGAAATCACGTTTTGATCGCTGGTTGAGATGGGTGGAATTCAGCAGACTTGGAAGCCAGACCGGGGGACATACATGAGCGT
This sequence comes from Boletales sp. KT-2023a, assembly GCA_038090395.1. Taxonomy (NCBI): domain Eukaryota; kingdom Fungi; phylum Basidiomycota; class Agaricomycetes; order Boletales; species Boletales sp. KT-2023a. The sequence goes on from JBBPMP010000013.1 coordinate 131,888, forward strand.
CTCTACTCCCGCTTTTGACAAGGCTAATGCAAGTTTATCGGCTGCCGCTTTGGCGTCTGTGCAGAGTAAGTTGCTCTCGTGTTTTATACTTTATTTTGAATGGGCTCTACCTGGTCCCGTTGGCGCAGAACGGAGCGCCTCGAGGATTGATGCGATGTCAGCGTCGGTCGATTCGTTTGTGAGGGCCGGCGACATGGATGAGTCCAGAGAAAGGATCGACAGGTATTGTAGATTAGGGTGACAGTATGGTGCTTCTGCTCTATGGGTGAAGCGATGATTTTATCTAGTGGTTGCGGTGTGGGGCTTCCAGTAACGCGCCTGAGGCGTGTAGGTAGTGGCGGTGGTATCGCGCCAAAGATAAGGACTGCTGGTGCAAGGCGCAGCAAAACTTGGCCGGTCTTCCGAAAGCTTCGTTCAATTCGACTTGTCGAACGTTTCAGCCGTTGCGGCGATCAGCGCACTATGAAGACTGTTGGATGTGACAAAACGGGAAGTCCGTTACAATGACTACAAATCCTATCTATCTTGTCCAGGCTACAGAGTAGTGGTACATCATCCTAAAAGATAAAATAGAAAAGAATAGTTTGATGCGCCTCGAGCACTAAATTGTGCCATTCCGCAGGTTATCAAACTGGCTACGCTCATACCTTAACCAGTTCGGGCTGTGATCGAGTGGCCCCATCCCGTCCTTCACGATCCTGACCAGACTCTGTCCAGGAATCGGGTCCTTGCCCGGTCCGCCCTCCATACCTTCCCTGTAACTGCCCTTGTCTCCGCTGAGCTCCCAAAACATGCTGCCACCCAGCCCCTGTTCACGGATCCACCGGCCCTTCATCGCACCGACATGTTCATTGTCAAAGCTGACCATTTCCTTCTTCTGATAGTCATATGTCCAGCTAGCGATCCTATTGTCGTCCTGGAAAACGTAGGACCCCGGAAGAGGAAGGACACGATAGTCGTAGACTCCCTGCTCCCAGCTTCCAGGACCGATGCCGGAGAACGGGGATTCAGGCCCGGCAGTGTTTGCAAAGCTCCTACCATAGAGCGGAATCCCTAAAACGAGCTTCGATCTCGGAACGCCGTTGGAACTATACCAATGGACAGCATCTGAAGCGTTGATCGGAGGTCCATACATATTGGCCTGATGATTAGCAATTGTGTCCCATGATCCCGCTGATACAAACGTCAATACATATTCGCAGAGTCGCGCAATGACTCACAAAAGTCATATGCCATCAGGTTCCAAAAGTCGAGATAGGGCTCCATCCCACGAATATCCAATTTCCTGTAATTGTCGGGTCCACAGGGTGCAGCGATCTAGAAAATGTCAGCAGAGGGCATCCCTTTCCAAAGTCTCCACTTACAGTCAGTAGGAACTTGTGGTTGGCTTGCTTGCTATAGGCATGTTGATCCAGGGCATGCCGTAGTTCCTTCAATAGTTCACGATAACCGGCCGCTTGTTCGTGGTTTGACGGGTACTCGTAATCCACGTCTAAGCCGTCTAGGCCATAATCCTCCAAGAGTTTGACCGCAGACTGTACGAAGTTGTGACGTGCCTGTGGGCTGATAACGACGGGGTGGAAATTGGGAGAATATGTCCAGCCTCCGATAGAGAGGAGAACCTTGAGATGCCTATTCTGCTGCTTGAGTTTATAGATGGCTTTGAAGTTTCCATAAAGGTTGTGTCCAGGTTCATTCCAAGAATCGCCGGGGTGATGTATATCCTTGTCCGCCCAAACATCGGACAGGAACACCTCCCCAGAGTCAGCTCTCACGTTGGCGAATGCGTAAAGGATATGGCTAGGTGAAATGAGCACATGGAGTGACTCATCGTCAACAGCATTGAGACGCACGTCAAATCGTGCACAGGAATGAGGGACGGTGGGAACTTGCGCCCGTAGATGCCCCTGCAAGAGATGAATATGGAATACCAGAAGACCGTTGAGGCGACCTACCAGTTCACGAAACTGATAGCGTGGGTGAGCACAAGTGAGGGTGGTGAATAGTGTCAGGTTGCTTACTATCCGACGCTGTATTTGCCATGCATTCCCGCGAACGATGACGGTGTTGGCGAAGCAATTGGCGCACTCGATGGTAATAGCGATGAATCGAATGAGGTTGCCGGTTGGTCAACGACTTGGTTGTCCGGTAACTTTGAATGGATGAACGAGTATGGATAAGTTATGTACGCAACGAAGGCGGCTGCGATACAGACAAGAAGGATGTATTTGGAAGAGAAGAAACGAGTAGTTTGCTGCGCAGCTGCGGGCGGTGTGGTTGAATCGTCAGAAGGGACTGGTTGATACGAAGTTGAAGACATTTGAACTACTTATGTACTTGCATAACATTCCAACTTTATACATTACAACTAATATGACGTCATCCATCATAGTAATTTACAAGAGTCGAGTGACAACTCCAAGGCCCTAGCATAACATGAGTAGAGAACATCGTCTCAAGGGTTTCACCAACCTTTGTCTTGCCTTCTCTAAATAGTAGCTTCATCCCCACCTTGATAAATTCTGGTTGGGAGATGAATTCAAACATCACCGTCGCACGGTCGCCAGTGCGTAATACGCCTTGTGGGTTGTCCATAGAAATAATCCGGACGGTCTGTCTTACGGCCTGCAAGTCCGTTTAGTTGTCTGACCGGCTCCAACGTTACTCGGCTCACCCCACAATGAAGCATAGCCTAGAATGATAGGTTCATTGTCGCCGTTGCAACGAAACCTAATAGCACGTACCTGATAGTTTCGCTGCATGGTAGTATTGTGGCTGCAAATAGCGTCATCCTTGTATTCATGCCAAGTATCATGTGGGGCTTACTACAGGATGAGTACCTGCCCTTCGAATCGAAGGGTGGCTTCAAGCAGTCAGGTCTAGCCTGTGGAGAGAGTGGTTGATTCGCACCTTGCGGCGGGGTCTCGGATTTGTGCACAATGACCATGCCCTTCCTGACTGCCGGACGCTTAACTTTCTTGAGCGCCAACGCCACGCATTGACCAGCTTCAGCTGAAGTTACATCCACTCTATCACTTTGTTAGATATCCCCTCGGTTAACATTGGCCAGAACTACACACCGCTTTCTCTGCATACTACGAATAACGGTTTGTTGAAAATGGCCGTTTGAATCAGGGCCGAACAGGATCGCATCACCTGTCCTTACCCTCCCACTGTTCAAGATACCATTGACAACAGTGCCGACGAAGGGGACAGACCACACTTCAGTCACCGAATACTAAAACAGGTCAGCCAAATATCGCAGATGAATCATCACAGTTACCTCTAGGGGCTGATCAATTGCGAAGATTTCGCGATTGGTGTCAGAAGGGGGCAAGAGGTTCAGGAATGTGCGAAGCTACAACATGAATGAGCTAAGGGAAACAAGGGAAAAAGTTTGACCAACATGGTCGAGACCCTCCCCAGTGACGTTCGAGATTCGAAAAATAGGGCAAACCCTAGCGCGAAGGTAAGCAAAATGAAGGTCTAACGGTTATGTAACCAACTTGCGATCAGCAAAGATGGTCGTTAGCTCGACCGCCTTCTCTGCCGAATTCACGAACACTGGCGCCTTTCTGCAAAACTTAAAATTATGATGTAGGTGGTGGTAAAGGGACTCTCACCTGCATCCGGGGCTCTTCAGTATCTTCACGACTTGTTTGGTGGTCTCGGCGAGTATATTATGGGGAGTCATGTCGACCTCGCCGGTTGTCAGCATCGTGCAGACGAAGTTTAACTGATTTTCTCACCTTTGTGATGCACACTATAACAGGAACATTAAGCGCCAATGTTATCGCTAGATGTTCCTTGGCCATCCCAATGAGCCCCGCGTTTGCGCCGATCATCAGCATGACACAGGAAGGAGCACCAGAGGTCAATCCATAAAGCGTTGTCTTTAAATATCGTTCGTGGCCAGCCAAATCTGCGGAAAACATAAATATGTAATTGAAGACGGGAAACAAGGGCACATGCCACTGAACGAGACAATCTTTGCCGAACGAGCAGAGATTTCATCCCATCCTAACTTGTCACGCCGTGTACCTTCCAAATCGTGAGTCCCTGAGATAGCAGGCAAAACTGGGTCGCCAGACACAGAGAACCCAAGAATCTGTGTAACATTGTATGTAAGAACCGATCGGACCCTAGATCGATGCTAACCTCCATGCCCACACTCGAAGTCCGACCAGTCTCTATCTCGTGTTTGTGTCGGAACAGCGTTACTCGGGCTCTGCCCCTCCCATCGTCGAGGGCACCTGTGAACGTGGTTTAGATAGAACAAAGAGAGAGGGCCTATTAGAAGCACCTCGGGTTAGCACACCAAGCGTGGTAGACTTGCCCGAGTCAACATTGCCGACCACGGCACAACGAACCTCGGGGACCATAGTGACACTCGGGGGTGGAAGTCGTAGTAGGAGCGTTGCTCGTGGATGTGGATCCGGAATGCGAAACAGCATCGAAACCTGATCAAGTATTCAAGATTACCGCAGAAAGGAGCAATGCTGCGCGAAGCCGTACTTTACCACCGATGTCATCTAGTACCCTGGATAGTTCAGTTACAAGCATGTCCACCTCTTCTTGTGTTCGATCAACACCCGTCCAGCCTGGAGCATTATCTATCTGTTCCTCGCTAAAAAGTAGATCAAGGGGTGGGCGAGAACCGATGCGAAAAAGATATTCGCCGTAGAACTGGGTCAAGAGCGACGCCAACGCACTCCGTGCTTGCTCGTCGTCATGTGTAGCAAGTAGAGTCTATGTATTAGGAGAAAGGTGGATCAGGTTGCAAGTGGCTGACTCGGGTGTGACTCACGAGAATTTGCTGCTCCTGCTCGTATGAAGGTAGGTTGGATGGGTCCAGCAGAGACACGCCATCTACGTCCGATCTGCTGGGTATATGGGCCTGACGTCGCTGCCCATCGTGCAAGGGCAAGATACGGAAGGGTTGTGTGCGCTGCCTCGCACGCTCGCGGGCGTGAATCTCCTCGATTTCAGATTGGAAGTTCCTAAGGGCGGCCATGATTCTGGTTGGTCAGTGTAAAATGGAACCCAGTTAATGCGAAAAGTGGCATCAGTAGTCAGTATTTCAATGCGTCAGAGGAGAAGAGGCAGTAGTGTGAGAGTCCATCCTCGGACGACAGACGCGAGTCATCCATTTATGTGACTCCAACGTCAAGTACAGGAGCCCACTACTGGCTATTTAGATGGTGTCGCAAGTACCTCTTCATGTCAAATCGCTCTGTTAGGTTTCTACACCTCTTGGGCTCAAGTCATACACGCGGTTTGCTCGTCGCTTTACCTACTAGTAGTACATGACAGGCGAACAATAAGTAGTACGGCACGTGCTTGACACGTTTCCCAGTGACAGCGCGTTTCCGGGATTGTCTTAAACTTTCAAGATATGACCTACCCTGGTCCACAACAAAATGGGGCCCACATGCTTACCCTTCGCGGTACACAACCTGGTCTACTTGACCCAACACAACCCTCTCGTTTATTGCGTTTCCCAGATTCCAAACTTGCCTTTGCTTCCTTCGATCCCAAGACCGCGCTTGCAGAGGATCCCGGTTCCCAGAAGCTCAACAACGCAGCCAGCCCCGCGCCCCCAAAACGCATCGTCATCGAAACTACATCAAAGGGCGCGAGTTTCTGGCGTTTCGTGCCACGAGCACGTCTCGAAGAGGGCGCACAAGATGAAGGCGTGTGGCCTCGCGTCATCGACGTATGCGGGTAAGCACCACAATCCGTTGCACGATCCATGGCATTCACACACGAAACTCTCCAGTGATATAGTAAACTGCTACCAGGAGCAATGGGAGATTTACAAACTCGATCCTAAATACCATTGCGTCGTATACCCTTGGCCCAAGTGTTCCACCGTTACATGGGTCGAACTGCCGCACCAAGACTTTGAGACCGCGAATGGCGACTCAGGCAAACGGTCGCGGTGGTCATCCCCAGAGCCGAGCGAATCGGCCGCACAGAAGAAAGCCCGATCCCGCCCCCCAGCTGGAACGAACAGTTCCGACTCCGAAAGCGAGACCGACGAGGACGAAGTCGAAAAAATGATCATAGACGAATCCTTTTCGCAACAACCGAGGTCGAAGCGGAGACCCAAACCGACCAGCCGAGAGAAAATCAAAAGGGAACGACTTCGCAGGTGGGCAAGGAATAGGACAGCCTATGAGAAATGCGTTCAAGAAACTGCTGTTCCTGCAGAAAATAGTTTTTCTATGCGAGTCGATAGTGATAGCACCCAACCCTCTCAGAGCACCGCATGGTCAACTGAAGAAAGCTGCAAACGAAAAGGTCGGGTTCACCGCTTCTCTATCATCAAGTGCGCTTACGCTGATTCTAGATAACGCGTCCCCGGAATGTGGTCATGAAAGCGATCGGATGAAGGGCAACCAGAATCCTCATGACCACAAGCGCGCTCGGACTGTGTCCCCCCGCAAAGGCACGAGCCGTCTCCGGCACGAGAAGAAACGGTTAGATAGGGTTAGACTACGCCATTGCGAGGACCTGGATCAACTTCATAGAGAATTTGTAGAACATCTGCGTTCTACTTTCATACCTCCAGGTCTGCTCCTATGTTCGAAACCTTGGATGTATGTTGACACAAAGAATAGGGCCAGTCCCTGAAGTGGATGAAGACGAGGCAGAAGCTGATACCACAGAAACACATTCCCGAACAGTTGACGGCGGAGGGGAAACACCCTTGCAGCCCGACCCCTCTCATGACGCTGGGATCGCCGAATCTATCCGCAAGCTTCGCGAACTTGAGAAAGACCGACCACTGTGGGAAGCGCAACGCAAGCAAAGGGAGTCTCGTGAACATGCTGAAGAGCAGGAGCGACTTGCCAAGGCGAATCTGCGGCGAAAAGAAGAGGAAGGGCGACTAGCACAACAACGTGAAGCCGTGGAACGAGAGAGGCGACGTGCACAACAAGAGGCGGAGAGACGCGCGCGGGAAGAAGAAGCTCGTCAACGCGAAACCCGTCAACGACGACAAAGACAGCGGTGGGAGTCTGGTCCATGGACGACGCACAGGGCATTAGAGCACTATCGAATGCTCTCTGAAGAGTTTGACGCCGCCAGATTTACACCAGGACAATCGGTTACCTTTCACGATATCCCTTGGCCTGTTTTGCACCCGCCGTCGCGCTTGACAGTCGAAGATATCGACTGGTCCGCAGTGGAAACATTTTTTGCGACCGTCAAGAATCATATGCGGTTGCAGGATTACAAGGAGTTTGTTGAGAAGAGTCATCGGAGATTCCATCCAGACAGGTGGCGGGCTCGCAAGATATGGGCGACGGTGTCAGACGAGGTGGAGCGTGGTTACCTGGAAGTTGCTGCCAATACGGTGGCACAGGCTATAACGCCGATTTGGAGGGCGGCGAAAGAGAAGTGATTACCACTTGCGAAATCGCATTGTAGTTCTATATTTTTTGTTGCTTATTAAACGCCTGGAGCATCTAAAACGTCATCTAATTGTACTGTGCTGTAGGAAGTGTAGTAGGGAAATGCGGTCGAGAGGTGATGAGTATCATGATGGGTGTGAAATGGACATTCCTATACAAGCCGGTTTCGTGCACGTTAGCTTCCGGCTTGCTTGGTGCACATTCTATAGGTCCATGACGAGGTTCCCAAGGTGTCAGCACGGCAACCGAACGGAACTACCGTTTCAGCATGACAAATTGGCAACAAAACAGGGGTGTCACCGCACTTTTGTCACGTGTGACGGCGAGTACACGTGTACTAGTTTCGGGTTCCCGACGCCGCGTGGGACATTACAAAAATTTCACATCTGGTATAGAAATCGAACCCATCATATCGGATTCATTCCGCCCACCCCAAAACATCACTTCTTCCTTGATATCATCATGTGGGCTCATAGCCAAGGGTGTAAGGCACAATCTTGGTCAGATCAGAAGAAAATACATCGAGAGGATGTGTTGTTATTCGCAAAAGGCAGAAATTTCACAAGTGGTGGGCGACGGTAGTATCGCATATCTTACATAATCTCTGTTGACTAGCTTTCGGAGGACTATCATAGCGCTCTCGTAAATCTTTGCCTCGGGTTGGCACTACACTAATGATGTTGTTCACGAGAGGCTTCGCGGTCCGAGGCGCGTTCAGCTTTGAAATAGGATGAATCATGTTCTCGTTGAATACGGTACTAATATCGCGTGTTTCAAGGAACCCGCGGGGAGCTAGTGTCAGCTTTGGTTGGCTCTCAGAGCTCAGAGGCAGCGGTCAATCCAGTGACCACTGATTCGGGAGAGCGATTGTTTGCGTTGTTGTTGAATGCTTTCGCCAGCCTACGCGAGACTCGGCGGGAACTCTGATCGATCCGAACCGTACGGTAAACGATTTTATGGCATCTTCCCAAGTATACTCTACTCGTCGAACACTCGAATAGCGCTAGAAATATTGATTGGCAGGTTATGATATAATAACGTGAATGCATACCAAGTAGTACAACTTTCGGACAGCAATCTCCACCCACCGCATCGCTCGTGCAATCGACACTGAACACGGCATGCTACTAGCATACACACGGTGCAAATCTCGGATATCGATATAACGGTGACCTTGAGGTTGGAGCGGTCCGGATTCAGCGCGGAATGATATGTCAAAGTGAAACAGTTGAACCGCCTACCTCGAAAGTCAACAGGAGCCACGCAGTTCGCCTCGAGGCAGTGGGATCACGCGGCTCAACCTCTCCTGAGTTAATAGAGATTGTTTACTGTGTGACCTATGCTATGCTGAGTCTCATACCAGCTCTTGTCACGAGCCTAAAAAACGATGTAGCCATTTTCCATAGAGCCATTCAGTCCGTGGGTTCTCCTCTGATTTGTCGCAGAGTTGTCGGATAGGCCGAACAAAAAATCTGCGATAAAATTGGCACACATTTCTCATGTTGGTGGCGTGATGCCATCTATGTTCCGTGGCGACGAGTGACACCAGCGATCGGTAAATACCGACAGTGGTTACCAAGGTTCCACGGCAGAGTAAGTACTTGGTCAGCCACACTCTCAGATTGATTTGAGTCCCGCCCGAGTCGATTGGTTGTCCTGGGCATGGTGAATGACAGGGTTTTTCCAGCAGTACGGTAGCATTGCTCACCGACTCTTCGCACGGTATGTTCACTTCCGAACATATCGGGGGCATGACGACTTGGAGCAGGGACAAACGCCGTGCATCTCAGGTGGCGCCGTTGACAGCATGGTGTATCAATCAAGATGTACCCTGCATCTCATGTGCGCTACCGGACCGGATAGCACCCACAGTCCCCTTATCGATCAGGCTCTGTCAGTCACTCTGTACATAGTAGCACACGTCACATCTGCTCCGGAATTCGGATGAGTTTAACACCGAATTCTCGACGTATCAGGAAATATAAAACCTTCGGCCAGGAGTCTAGGCTGCTCCCTTCCTTTCCGCGCCTTCACGATGACAGATGTTCCTTCGACCCTCAAACCAGCAGAGACTGCCGTCGTCCTCGTCGAGATGGCTGTGGCAAAACACAACACTCGCTGGGACAAAACGTTCTTTAAAGCTGTATGTTATAGGCTGTTTCATTTTTTAGAGCGCATTGATCAAAAGACGCCGCAGGTGTTGGCAGGCGTCATGTTGTCGTTTGGTGGTTTATTCTATATGATCATCGAAGGCGGCTCGGCGGGCATCTCCGCTAACAATCCCGGTCTCGTGAAACTCCTGGGCGGATTTGTATTCCCCGTTGGTCTCGTAATGTAATCGGGTGTCCAGAGGAATCGGAACCACACTTAACTTGTCCCTGCAGGATTATACTACAAGGGCTTGAGTTGCTGACGAGTAATTTGATGGTATGTCACTCAATGAAGACAGGTTACAAGTCCTGAGCCACCATAGATCTTTCCCATGGCCGCAATGAAAGGTGCTATTCCGTGGTGGGGAGTCCCCGTCAACTGGATTATAGGTAATACAAGAGTCTCTCCTCGAGCAAGCGTCAGCACTGACGCTCTCTGTGCAGTCACGTTTGGAAATCTTACCGGCAGTCTATTTTTTGCAGCGATCTTGGCGAAATGTTAGTCGATGATTTTACTGACGCTTGATCTTCGCTCAACAAAGGTCGCATACAGATGATGGTCTTGTTACTGTGCAGCCATATCTCACTTTCATCCGTGATTTTGCTGTGTATGTCATTTACGCAGCAATGCCGAACTTGAATTGACATTCTCTAGCGCGAAAGCAGTGACCCCCGCTTGGTATCAAATCTTCCTGAGGGGTATCGGTTGTAATTGGCTGGTTTGTGTGGCGATCTGGGTAAGCACAGACAAGACTACTTGACGCTTTATTCATTCTTGAAAGCAATCGGCGGCGTCCAGCGAAACAGTTTCAAAAATTTTTGCTGCTTGGTTCCCCATCTGGGTGAGTTGCATGATGCGGGGAGTCAGGCGTCGACTTTAATGGTTAATCAGGTGTTCGTTGCATGCGGTTTCGATCACGGTGAGTTAGCTTTACCTGATGTTTACCACCAGCTTAACGTTGATGTAGTGGTTGCTAACATGTTCTCACTGCCATTGGGCATCATGCTCCAAGCCGACGTAAATATCCCTACTGCTTATTGAACATGAAATTGATCTCTTTCTTTGCTGCCTTTACAAGCTCACTACCGGTTACTACATCAAGAAGTAAGCCCTATGTCCCGACGCAGGTTGAATTGCGGTGTAACTAACCGGGTTTGTTTGTAGATCGCTGATCGCAGCATACCTCGGGAATATCGTTGGCGCTCTTTTCGTTGGTGTTCCCGCAGTCTATTTCTATCTCGATGACTGGAAGGCAGGAGGCCTGCGCAACGCCGAGGAAGCACGATTTGTCGGGAGACACTCAGTCACTTCGTTACAGGGCAAATAAATCGATCTGGGCCGGATGGTTTTGGTTTTGTACTCTGGAAGATCGAGTTGTATACTACCACCGTTGGTGTGTATTTATCTGCGCCATGATCTATCAAGGATTAATATTGTGATTAGCCTTTGTCGTCATTGCTTCGACACGTATATCCTGTCTTGTTCGTAGATAAAATGTGTAAGAATCATGTACACACACTTGAAGCGAGTAACGATTCTTCCGACCAGTCTAAGGCGCTGGTTCAACGGGCGCAGGTGCCTGAATTTAGTCACGCTGCGACAAGCCAGTGCTGTGTAGCCTTCAGCACAGCGTGACAACAAGGATGCTAGCTAAACAAGGGAAACTAGTATACTATATCGTTATCTCCAAAATACTTCAGTTCGAGTCCAAAGGCCCAGGAACCCATGATTGGACACCAGCCATGCCCACAGTGCGTTAGGTAAATCAAGCAAGTCCGCAGTGTTCAAGGTAACAGAGGGTCCGGAAGTCGCCGGAATTGTCCGTTCTATTCGCCACTGCCACTAGCACTGAGTGCTTGGTCGTGAAGGGTGCCGTGCTAAATATGACTAGTAGGCAATATTCCGACGCCGGAGGGTAAGCAGTACTTACCAGCAGCAAATTCTGCGAGGCAGCTGGGATCAGAGTGCTGGACGGGATGCGCGCGTCAGGGTGAAGACGGACATCGATAAAGAACAACTCTCGCATTTGAACGGGTACGACCTCCACTGCCAACTGTGCTACCACACTCTGGATCATCATCATCATCATCATCATCATGCAGTGTGGAAAGACATGATAGAGCAGACGCGCAAGCTGCATGCCGGCGGTTGTTCACTCCTGTACGTATCGCACTATGTAATCTGTGCTGCCTTCACTCAAATCCGAGTGCAAGTAGGCAGCTCACTTTGCGATACATGCCGAGGGTGTACGCACCTCTCTGTTCACATCCACTTGATACTTGCAGCACAAATTAAAGTCCTGAAGGGCATCTTCATCGTCGCCCTCGGCAACGTCCGAAGGCTGCAAGTGTAGTACAGAAAACTCACTAGCCAGCCACATAATAAGATTGCTCCCGTTTCGTATGGTCCACACAGCGAGCAGACTGTAGCGGGTGCGCCATCATGTAGTCTAGGTTTTCAATCCATTTTTCCGGTCTGGTTTGACAGGGTTGAATGTTTGAACACTTTACAAGAGGCCGTGGACGACAGAGTATAGGCATACCTGTCAGTTGCTTACCATCAGTTAATTGAACATACTTGACAGCCTTAATGAGCGCCAGCAACTATTTTGACACGAGGGAATCTCGATAGAACCAGGTACTGAGTGGGATGACACAACAGAAATGAACGTTTCGAACGTGTTCACATGCCAATCGGAAATGAAATCAACGCGGTATTGGGCTGATATGAACGTCGGCCGGGCTTTCCCGGTAGCATAAAGACATTTGTTATATCACAGTTTAAGTGACTGTATCGGAGGATTGTGTAGGGTAGTCTGAAAGGTCCGGTGGCCAATTTGGCAGGGGTTCCCTGGTTGGGAATTGTAATTGGCGACATCGTCAGAGTAGTTGGGTACACACGTTCTAACATCCCAAACGTTCTCACTACTCTTCTCGAGGCGTCTGTTGGCCCACCATTCTGCACGCCGACGGATCCAAACATCTCTTTTGGCCTCTGGCTCCACTGATTTGAGACTCATGCAAAACTTAAAGTCTTCCATCTTGTCACGACATTCTGACATACGTCCGTGTCTATAGAGGGATTTTATCTGGGATCCAAGGACTGCAAGGGTAATGTGAGATTGGGAAGGATGTGATAGCGAGGTACGCACCGTGGCAGGAAAGAAAGCCGTCAAGAAGAGACATGCATCCCGGGATATCTTCCGGGGTTGGATGCACCTTGCGCAGATACTCTTCCTCTTTTCTTACCGCCGTCTGCCAGTCCACTGGCATGGAAGTTACGTGTAAAGTGTCTATTTTTGTAGAAAATAATATTTAATAATAAATAATAATACGCGCTTTGAAACTCAGTTCGACGCGTCGCGACGCGTCATTCGTTCCTCTTCTTTAGCCACCATCATGGTCAGTAACTTTTCTGTCCTGGACTTTCTCCGTTTCAAATAAGCACAGTCTCAGACACCCAGACGCAATAAACGTGCCAGATCCCCCGGGATACCCAGGAGTTCTCCAGCTCCACGTCCCACACCTCAGAGGCGCGAGTCTTCGTCCTCATTGCCACCTTCTTCCCCTCCGGCTCCATTTTCGGACACAGACGATAGCCTAGACGAGCGAGATGCTGTGAGGGATCTTGCAGATGAAGAAGACGATGGTGAGGGCGAAGATCTTTTTGCAGATGGCATGGAGGAGTAAGTGCGCCCAGATATCGTGGTTTTCCTGTCCACCTTACATCCGCGAAAGAGACTATGCTCTCAATGAACACCTTGACCATTACTCTGACCGCGACATCGATGACGAGGAAGAGTTTGAGGATATGTCTGCCGCTGCCCGCAGGGCCGCAGAAGCGAAAATGGATCGAAGGGACCGCTTAGAGCATGGCGGTAGAGGAGGCCGGGCTGGTGTTAGGAGTCGTGCACCTCGATTTCTGGAGAGCGACGACATGGATGACGGGGATGCTTTGGACGGAGGTCTTGGCGTAGCTCGTATGAAGCGTCGAACTCGTCGCCAGTATGACGAGCGCCGGGATATAGATGATGTGGACGGACTGGATGACGTTAGCATGCTTTACACAGGGCAATTGCCGTTGCTGATGATCTATTCAACAGGAAATTCCTCTGGAACAGTTAAGTGACATCAAAGCAAAGTCAATTGTCGAGTGGATAGCAAACGACCGCGTTCGCCGTTCAATAGTCAAACATTTCCGTCAGTTTTTGATGACTTATGTCGACGAAAACGGCAACTCGGTATATGGTCAGCGTATACGCAACCTTGGAGAGAGTGGGTAGCCATGCAATGAATCTGCCTAATCTGACAGCCATCCACCAGCAAACGCTGAATCACTTGAAGTGTCATATCTTCACCTGGCGGTTTCGAAGCCCATTCTTGCTTACTTTCTCACCAATTCTCCAGCAGCAATGCTGACAATTTTCGATGAAGTGGCACTAAATGCGATTTTGGTCTATTATCCATCATATGAGCGGATTCATTCCGAGGTGCATGTTCGCATCGCCGATCTTCCGCTCAGTTCTTCCCTGCGCGACCTCCGTCGTTCGAACTTAAACAATCTTGTTCGGGTATCCGGTGTTGTTACCCGTCGTACAGGGGTCTTCCCTCAACTGAAGTATGTGAAATTCGACTGTCGCAAATGTGGTGCTGTTTTAGGTCCGTTTTACCAAGACGCAACCAAGGAAGTAAAGATCAGCTATTGTCCTAACTGCGAGAGTAAAGGTCCATTTCCAGTCAACTCTGAACAGGTAAGCAATTTGAAAGGAATTGTTCCTCGCTAACAATTTGCTCCAGACGGTCTATCGCAACTACCAGAAAATGACTTTACAAGAATCTCCGGGATCTGTTCCACCGGGACGTCTCCCACGGCACCGTGAGGTCATCCTCCTTTGGGATCTGATTGATCAGGCAAAGCCAGGAGAAGAAATTGTTTGTAACCATTCTTCTTGATAGTTGTCTTGGTCTCACACTTAGGGATAGGAAGTGACTGGGATATACAGGAACAATTTTGATGCATCTCTCAACTCCAAGAACGGGTTCCCCGTCTTTTCCACCATCATCGAGGCAAATCACGTTAATAAAAAGGAGGACCTCTTCGCTGCGTTCAGGCTTACAGAAGAGGATGAAAAGGAAATTCGAGCTCTGGCTCGGGATGAACGCATTCGCAGACGGATTATCAAGTCCATTGCCCCATCAATCTACGGCCATGAAGACATCAAGACGGCCATTGCCCTCTCCCTTTTTGGCGGCGTTCCCAAGGATGTCAAGCGGAAGCATCCTATTCGAGGGGATATTAACATCCTCCTCCTTGGAGACCCTGGAACAGCAAAATCCCAATTTCTGAAATACGTGGAGAAAACTGCCCATCGTTCTGTCTTCGCTACTGGCCAGGGGGCCTCCGCTGTAGGTTTAACAGCCAGCGTTCGAAAAGACCCCGTCACTCGCGAGTGGACACTGGAAGGCGGAGCACTCGTCCTGGCAGATAAGGGGACGTGCCTAATTGACGAGTTTGATAAAATGAACGACGCGGATCGAACGTCCATTCACGAAGCCATGGAACAGCAGTCCATTTCCATATCGAAGGCTGGCATTGTGACGACACTACGTGCTCGGTGCGCGGTCATCGCGGCAGCCAACCCTATCCGTGGACGATACAACCCTATGATACCATTCCAACAAAATGTCGAATTGACAGAGCCTATTCTCTCGCGGTTTGATGTGCTCTGCGTTGTTAAAGATACCGTAGACCCGGTACAAGATGAACTCCTTGCACGTTTTGTGGTGGGGAGCCATCTGCGTAGTCACCCCAAGTTTACGCCTGAAAAGGAGGAAATGGATGTCGGTACCACCCTGGATGCTGACGTATGTCCTATTCCTTTGAGGGAAATAAAGTCTGACTGTCCTTCAGCTTATACCTCAGGACCTTTTGCGCAAATACATCATGTATGCTCGGGAGAGGGTTCGACCTCAGTTGTATGACATGGACCAGGAGAAACTTTCACGTCTCTTTGTTGATCTTAGGCGGGAATCTTTGGCCACTGGCTCGTACCCTATTACCATCCGTCACCTGGAGAGCATGATCCGAATGGCGGAGGCTAGTGCTAAGATGTGTCTAAGGGAGTACGTTCGTCCCGATGACATCGACTTGGCCATCTCCGTCGCTGTCAGCAGTTTTGTCAGCGCACAAAAACTCACGATCAAGAAGACGTTAGAGAGGGTAAGTGAGGCTGATATGTTGATGCAAGGAGCTAACCATTCGTATGTAGGGCTTCCGAAAGTACGTTACACAAGCTCGGGACTACGAGGAATTGCTCGCCTTTATTCTTGGACAACTCATCAAGGAGAAAGCCCGTTTCTACCAACTCCAGAGGCGCGAGCAACCCAACTTGGTTCAAATCAAAGTCTCTGAACTTGAAGAAAGAGTGAGTAAACACCAGCGTCTTTTACAATGACTCATTTTTGTAGGCAAAGGAACACGACATCTATGACATATCACCCTTCTTGAAATCGAAACTGTTTGCAACCAATGGTTACAAGCTGAATGACCAAGTTATTGAGAAGCGATTCCAAAATTGATTTACCCTAAGGATTGTAGCGATGTTCACTCATCTTTGCTTGTATGATGTATGTCAGCGCTGAGTAGTGATTATGAATGCAATAAGTCAGTACTTCTGCTATATGGTGTATCTATGACGTCCATAATCTTAAGATGATGCAAGGGTTGATGGTTGTGGTGTCGTCCCGGATGGAGGACTGTCCAAATCTGGGTTCTCCTCCGTTTTTTCTATCGTCGTGGGTTCTTCGTCGTCCATAATTTCTGCGACAAGTGAGATGGTGGCGTACTCTCAAGAGGTCCACATACCATCCCCATAAACGTCGGGGTGCTCCCGGAAACAGTCCTGCATAGCCTTGAACTTTTCTACACAGTCGATACCCTTGGGGTCTGCTTCAGAGTGAACGAAACATGAGAAAGCGTCTCGAAACTGTTGACCGCAGGGACCATGCGCCATCCCGCCAAGGCAGGGGCAATCCCAGTTAATTTCCCCTGTCTCCGGATTGAAAGCACCACTAGAAGACTCTCCTTGGCTGTCCTCGCCTTCCGATGGGGTTTCTGACGACCCAGCGGATGGTTCCGCACCCTCCGAGGACATCGTCGCCAATTCCGGCGCGTCAGTTTGAGAAGAGGCGTCGGACGACTTCGGAGAGGCGCGCCTCGCCGACGAAGGCCGTTCTTGGGGTGCTATGCGCACACATGAACCGTCAAGCCGAGCACGTCATGCGAGAGACGTGTACGCACCCGAAACAGCTTCCGAGTCTAATGATATATGTGCACCGTCGCCGCTCCGCGACCAAGCCACGTAGCCCGCGATGGTGGCCGATGCACCAAGCGCGTAAACAGAGCGGGTATACCGTGTAAACGATCTGTGGGTCGAGCTTGCCTGTGAATGCAGGCTTCTACGAAGCGGGAGACGCGCAAACTGACGGAACATGGCGGTCGCAGGCGAACGACGTACTTGCCTATAAGACTCAAAACTTTCGTGCCGAGACATTAGTCAGCTCATTATTACTCAGCAAGAACGCTAACGCTCCGTCAAGTTCGAGGCCACAGGACCCCTCACAAATGTATCGATACTTGTAAAGCCTGCAAACTTGTTCGCAATGGCAATTCCATGTACGTATTCATGCCAGCGCGACCAACGATGCATTCGGCATTTTACCTGGCATTTATCTCAAGTCAGGGGTGGCCCCAAAGTGCTGATGCTGGATCACTTGGATCCATCACCGTTCGAGTCCGGGTTTCGGAATCCAAGCATGAGAGTCCAAACAATATTATGCTTCACGGTCTCCGCTCACAATGCCGTTCCAGTGAACTGGTAAATATGTAAGCCACTCAGTAGTTGACTTCAGATCAATCAATTCGTCAAGTTCAAAGCACCAAAAAAAGAAGAAAAAACTGCGTGGAGGACTGTAGTAGGATCCATCGATGGGAACAAGTACTCTAGGAAATTTAAGGAAATCTACAAAAACCGTGCCCAATACAACACAGCTGCCAAACATTTTTAGATCCGAGACGCCAGCATTCTACGCAGCTGCCAAGTTATGGGCATAAACAACGCTTCGTGCTTGCCCATCAGCTAACTGATTGTATCCTTTCTGTGATTCAAGCTCCATTATGTCCTCGGTACTGCTGTTGACACAATCTCTCATCGTGGAATGCCTCCGGGATTTACCCACCGCTTGCACGCTTTTGTCGAAGTGTACGTCCTGTGTGCGGAATATGCTGATTTCCAGGGGACATGTATTGCTCGATTTATGGGCGAGACTGAACTGGGCGATGCCCAAGCGCACGACGATAATCAGAGGGGATATCCCCTACAACACCTACATTAGACTCATGACACCATCGTACTCGATACACATGACACACCGAAATCTGCGCGGCGATGCCAACGCCAGCGATTCCAGCCTGGCTGCCGGATGCAAAAAGACCAAACATGATGATCGTGCTTGTTGTGATGAGCGCACCACACTCCAATACCAAGAACAGAAAGCCCCGGTAATCAAGACGTCGTTGATCACCTAGCACGATGGTCGTGCGATGCGCTTTCCAGAGGCGGTACGCGATGCCAAAGGTTGCCGTGATGTTCGTGGCGGCCTCGAGTGCCCAACCAGTCAATCCAAGGTGGACTACCTGATGAGACCGGCCTATAACCGTGGATGGGATAAAGCCAGCGACAGCGGTTGTGCTAACACCTTAAATTTCCAAGTTCGCAACGTCAACCAACATTCGATGATTGCCACTTACCAACGTGTGCAGTAAATAATAGCAACTACCCTTGTAGGTCAGTACGACAAGGGACTACAGCGACCTGTGACGCATACCGGAACGACGCAGACTTTCCATTTTCGTCCCCAGAGACCGTACAAGCGCCATATCTGTGGTCCCATGAGCTGAATGACGTTAATGGGGAAATGGCACGTACCAACAAAAATTCTTGTACATAAGCCTAAACCCAATAATTTTTCAGTTATCCTCATGCAGGGATAGGTGGCTCACGTTCATGACGTAGATGTAGAAGCCAACTACAGACAGTGTACCAGGATCAGTGTAGTATACGTCAGGGTTGCCCCCAGGGGCAAAAGCTTGGAGCAGCTCAATGAACGCGATAATAACATGAGCAGTAGATAATGAGAACTGCAGGATAGCTGCGGCGAGAACACTACATCATTTCAATGAGCATTGTTTGATTAATTCAGCCAGCGGGAATCACCTGGAAGACAATGTGGTGCTTATTGCAAAGATTCGGAGATATAATCCGAACAACATGCAGCTTGGAGATGAATTAGTTTTTCCCGGAATATAAAGAACGTGAGGATACGGCGCACTTGATGCCTAAGAAACAATACGAGAAGATGTTGAAATTAGAAATTCAGTATTGCAAGTGACGTGCCATATAAAATGGCTTCCAACCATCCGCAAGTGAGGTACATCTCCCCTATACTCTGAGCCATGGTGAGAGAGATTAGGATGGGACGGAGTCGAAAATCTGTGTATCGCGATGACGGTTCTTACTACAGCTATATACGTGGCAGGGGGATCCTGTCGGGGTGATCTGTCGAGCCAATATGCCAGTGATTATTTTGGCACTCCACGCGAAAGCCGTCGGAGTTACAGTCATTCTCTGGCGTTTCAAGTTGAACCACGCAAACTTTGACGTGATGCGTCATGAACATGTCGTGTTTGTCGTGTTGTGTATTGGCAGATTGTGCCTTGTCGCGACTCGACCTAGTCTACTGACCAGCCCGCTATGAGGTTGTCGCGCTGAGAGGCAACCTCGCAGCGGGCTGGTCACCAGACCATTGTTCGAGATAGTTCCAAATTAGATTACAGATACCGCTTAGCGAAATCGCGAGGCAACTGCGAGTGTGTGGGCAAGAGTGATGTGATCCTCGCGAGAACTATATCGTTCGTATTCTGTTTCCGCCTGGCGGTGTCAAACAGCCATCGAGTCTGGAGGTATATGTCAGAGTGACACAGGGTAGCCCACCCACTGGGGGACTAATGACTTGAATTTATATGTCCAAGTCCATCGAATCATATTATTAAATAGATCTGAAGGGAATCGCCTACCACATGTTATTGCAGTGTCGATGGCCGTCTGAACGGCGCGCGGCGATCGTGGTCCCGTCAAGGATGTTCATGACGGGTCACCGATCACCTAGTCGACCAACGACACGTTAGTTTGCCGCGGCTATGGTGGGCGAGAATCGGACATAGTAAACATCGTTGTGAGAGCACCGTTCGGAAAGTGTTAGACGTCTTCGACTGTCACCAGACACTTGATTGGTGAAGTGCACTGAAACGTTGGTGCAGTATTATGTAATGGCCTGAGATAACCGTTGAAGCTTGTCATTGAGTGCGGAATGCTGGGGTTCATTCCTCGGTGACCATTCAAATCAGTCTTGTGCAGACGGTCCTATGGGATATGTGGGAAGCGGGTAGGCTTATGATCGTGCTTTCAATTCCCATCGGGTTCGTGGAGGGTTTTACACCATGAAACAAGACAGGACTGGGGGACGATCCATTTTTCGTTTTGTTTCGTGAATGTCGTGACATTGCGTTACAGACATGACAACAGTATCATACAAACACACTAGCCGTTGCCAGTGAGTACACCACTTGTCTTCGTCATCCCGTGCCGCGCTTATCGACGTCACCGATTCTCGGGCGCTGCCAGAGGCAGCAGTCTGGCGACCAGCCACCCTACAACCGTGCATACACATGTGGACTTCGAAGCCACCTCATTTACCCTACCAGAGCCAAGTGAGCATGTCCAATCGCATTTGGGTCGCGCGACTTGCCTGCTGTAACGTCTTCCCTTCCTTGGTCAGGAGCTCGTTGAGACACCTGACGACTATACCTACGCCCTCCTCGACCTCGCTCGCGTTCGTGTCAACAACTCTGTTTAGAAAGCGACGGAACCTATCCGGATGCCAGCGCAACAACGCAGTCCGAATTCGTTCTCGTCGCGACTGATTGGACGAATGTGCCGCATGCAGCAAGAAGCTGGTGATATGCTCCGCTGTCAGGTCCGCTACCCGTTCAGGCGCAGCCAGAACTGGCCATGGGATATCATGAAATCTGAGCGATTCGGATGAGGCGGACATGGCAGCCCACCGCGATTCATATATCTGCCAGGCGTCCAGCATCGCCCTGTCCGACCGTGCCTGCTCCTTGCGCATCTTCTCCCTCGCTCGCTCCACGTGCCGTCTCCGCTCGTCCGCGATCGCCTGTCGTTCGCTGTCCCGTCTCTGCCGCACCCGCGCTTGGATCCGGACGATGTCTTCTTGGACGATCCGTCGCCGTGCTTCTTCGCGCTCCCGCTCTTGCGCCCTTCTCCGCATCTCCGCTTCGTGATGCATCCATTTTTGCGCTTCCGCTTCGTATTCATACACCAGCTCGTCCCACATCCGCTGACGTAGCTCCTCCTTTGCCATCGGCCGCATTTTCCGTTCATAGTTGGAGCGGTCGGTCAAATGAATCTGTTCGTTGACCCACGCCTCGATAGTCTGCTTGTGCACAGGTTTACGCCCGTCTTCTCGATCCCACGATGGGCTCTCTGCCGTTCGCTTCCAACGGGCAGGATTGGGCGTGTTGGCATCATAGCCGCACGTGCCGTTCGGCCGCGGAGGAAAGTGCAGCCGAGCGATGGAATAGGAGGGTGTAGCGTTCGACTCGTTCGTCTTTGAGCGCGTGCAAGGCGTGTAAAAGTAGTCGAGGGGAGGTGAGCTCACCGCCCGCGAACGATACTGGAAGCCTGCTTCCATGGTGGGGAAAAACAAAACAAAAAAAGAAAAGGAGCTCGTCTGAAACCGACGACGATGGTCGTTGACCCAAGGGGAAGATGTGTGGTTTCAGGGACGCCTGGCCAGGGTGCATTATATCTTGGACTGATGGGTTGACCACCCTGTCATGGCACGATCAACACGCGCCAAAAAACACGGCGACGGAATGCGTGTCTGCCTACGTACACGGCCTCGTTTTGCATTTTATTGGCTGATAGCGCGACACCGACACGTTGGCATGATCGATCATATGACGGTATGCAGAACACCCGTTTCGCCGCGATCATATCTTGTACACCATTACCCTCAAGAAATACAAACTACAGAGACGTGCATACATCCAAATGGTCCTGCAAACAAAAAGAAGGAAAGGTGCGGAAGAGGAAAGAAATCTACATAGAACAAAAACCGGAATCGCTGATATACTCTGCAGAATCCTCCTTGAGGGAGGTGGCCTCGAGTCTGACCAAATCTGTTCAAATGAGATGTGAGCAATCACTGGGTTGGAGCGAGCGGATATAGTTGGCCTACTGAAATAGGAGTGGCCTTGGGCTTCCCGCGCTGTTAGCCGTTTCTGGTGGTCATACCGGAGCAATTTATCCAAGAGGTCCAACGCCTCGGCGGTGACTAGGTGGTGATTGTCGGGCGTCATGTAACGCGTCCAGGGCTGCTTGGGGTATCTAAGGAGTGCGGTCGATGAGAAGAAGCGCCACAGACACGTGTTACGCACACTTGCAGGAGACTGTCCAGATCCGTTTCAAAGGGTATGCCGTACGTCCGCAGCCATCCATCAAAGCTGTCCGTACCAAGGACCCGCAAAATTTTGAGCAACTGGTCGTCGTTGTCGACCCCTCGGAAAAAGTGCTCCTTTCGAAACATCTGTCGCAGAAGATGAGTGATGGGGCGATGGCCAGACAGTGCGGAGAGGAAGCGTACCATGGACGCGAGCATGCATCCCACGCTCCACATATCCAAGCTGTAGTCGTACAGCTTGTACCCGACGAGAAGCTCAGGCGCCTTGTAATAGCGCGACCCGACACGGATATGATAGGGCGTGCCGGGATGATAAAACTCGGCCAGCCCCCAGTCGATCAACCTCAACTGGGCGGATCCGTTCAACGCTTGTCGACGAACACACGCACAACCACAACGTACCTTTCGGCGTCGGTGATCGATCATGACGTTCCCAGGCTTGACGTCCCGGTGCATGATCCCTCTCGAATGCACAAAATCCAACGCCTGTGGTCGTCGTCAGCCAACAGGGCCGCCGTACGCCACGCAACCGCACCTTGAGCAGCTGAAACGTGTAGTACTTCACGTCGACCTCGCCAAGCGCCAGCACGAGCGTCCTCCAGTCGACGCTGTCCACGTACTCCATGATCAGGCTGTGGTGCTGCGCCGAGGGGTCCTGGACGACGTCCCGGAGCGCGACGATGTTGGCGCCGCCCGTGAGGTTGCGGAGGATTTTGACCTCGCGCTTGATCTTCTTCGGGGCGACGGGCTTGAGGACCTTGATGATGCACGTCTCCGCGTTGACCATGTCGATGCCTTTGAAGACCTGCGTGTGTTTTTGGATCGGGCGACGTTGCTCGGCTGAACCCCTCTTACCTCGGAATACCGTCCACCTCCTATACGTTCGATGATCTCGTACCGCTCTGGCGGACTCCACTCGATGTCTGAATTTTCTGTGGTGTGAAGTCGTCATGTTCGTTGGCAGACGTCACCGGTGATAGGTGTGAGTACTAACCATAGTCGTACCACGAGCGTCCCAAGGACGCGTTCACGTCTGCGTACGTCTTCGCCATGGCTAGCGAGTTGCCGGTGAGTGTGAACACTTGTCAAGAGGCCAAGGGCGTTGGGCGTGCCGTGCGGGACATTTAGGCCAAGGGTAAACCCGCTGAACAGCCTCGGCCAGTCACTCGTGTACACATCGTTTCCAACAGCCAAACCAAATTCGGATAATTGTGATGCGTCATGACGTAGCGAAGAAAAAGTGAAGAAAAAAAAAGGAAAGAAAAGAAGGCATTGCGGTGTCCGTGGCCAGTATAACAGCAAAACGATGAATGAATAGTAGTAATGGACCGATGTAAGTAGTAAGGAATAGCGATGATAGATATAGATCAGACTGGTCATCGATAACGAGAGTGAGAGCTGTGTCGTCGTCAATTTCAGCCGCAAACGTGTCATCGTCGAACAGCGACTTACTAAAAGAATGCGTGTGTGCGTGCGTGTGATCATGATTGAATTGGCTGATTGGAAATGGCGGGCAACAGCAGTTCGACCACTTGCGCAATGGAGCTATTCTGTTGGCAAAACATTTCCAGATCCTTTCCGGACCATAGCCGCTCCTCTTTCCGCGTCCGCGTCTCGCTCCCATCCTCCTCGCTGCCACTCCTGGAATGGGAAAACGCTATCCGATTGCTGTCTGCCCCGACCCGTTTGCTCCTCGACTTTGATCGCAAGAGATCGGAAGTGGTCGTGTCTCGGGAAGCGAATGAAAATTGGGAGTCATGACGGGCGTTGGTCGCAGAATGGAGACGCTTGAGAGCGCTGTTCAGCTTCCCCGGTTGTTGACCGCAAAAGGCTTCTGGTCCGATCAGCGTCTCCTGCAACACCCTAAACGCGATATCGCTGACGGCCCGGGCAAACCGTACTTGGAACGGGGAGGTGTTCGGACCTGAGGGAGTGCCGTTCGTCGACGCGTCCGTCAATCTCTTCAACGATGTCGCCCACTCGTGGCGGACGAGCGGATCCGCAAAGCTAAACATATACCTTCGTGACGTGTTGTGATGGTTCAGAAACGCGACCTGGAACGTGTTCCGCATGAAGGCGCGCTCCACAGAGATCGGACTACTCGGCGGGAAGCCTGTGTAGAGGAGTGCGTTTGACCCACAACGCAGCATCAGCATCGATGTCAGGCCAAACAACGACCCTGTCACCCTAAACGACGCCTCGGAAGATTTGACGAACGAAAGCACAGGTGGATCAAATGTGAGATTGTGACCGAACAACTCGATCGTAAAGTTGGGATCGGGCTGTGGAATGCGGATCACGACCGGTTCGGACTGCACTTTGCAAGTCAAACGTGAGGGTAGCGCACGCCTAAAGGTCACGGTGATCTCGCTGGGCCCATTAGAAGACGGGTGGCGTGCTTGCGAGAGTGGCTCCCGGTAGATGGATTCGTGGAGGTCGCCAAGAGTGTCATCGGACAACAGGCCACGAGGATCGTGTCGTCGAAAGGCGTCCAAAAAGTCTCTGGCAGTCACGTTTCTTCCAATGCATCGTGTCGAGCCCGGTTCCTGACAGAGTCCACTATGCAACACCTCGTTGAGTTGCACGATTGCCCGCGAGAGCCTGTAAGCAAGGTCCTTGTCGTAGGCAACCTGCTTTCCATTCGCATCGTACCACCGGCTGGCAAAGGAGTCCAGGAGGATATCCAGGGGAGTGACTCCCTGATTAAGGCGTGTTGGAAGATGGATGGTCTGCAAAAAGATACGCAGGGCCTTGTCTACCCTGACGCCCGTGAACCCAAACACATCGAGATAGTGCTTCAAAACAACACGTGATGTCCTCCTGGAAAGATAATCCCCGAGCTGTGCGCGATCGATCTCTGGCGTGCGGAACAACAGTCGTGCCAGTGCCACAGGATCATCAGGCTGTCCCAGGCTATTAAACAGAGAGATGATAGCTTGATCGGCATCATTGACAAATTGCTCGACAAAGGATTGCGTGAGTGCATTGCGTGGTATGCTGCGTGACGGGGGCTCTTCACGTTCGCCACTAAATCGCAAATTACGGAGGAGGACCACGTTCTTGACGACAAATTTTCTATCCGAGGGATTCGGCTTTGTCGGTTCAAGAAAGGTGTCCGAGTCTTGGGTGATGGGCTTGGCAACGACGAAGATGTCGTTGAACAGAAACAGGAAACGATCCTTGACCGTATCCGAATTGACCACCTGGAAAACAGGCGCGGCCAACAACAACTTCCGAGGTGGGTCATCGATCGCCGACGGCCAGACGGAGCTCTTTGGTCCACGTCCCAACATCTCGTCGAGGCGTTCCATGATGACAGCACTTTTGGAGGGAAACTCGGAGTACTGCGAAGACGTGTTCGAAGACGACTCGGAAGTGGTTGGAGGGGGGTAGTCGGACAAGGACGACCAAGGCTCAGGCGTGGACGGTGGGGCAGGCTCTGGTGGTGATGGGGTAGGAGGAGATAGTTGCGAACCGAGAACAGAGGATGACGTCGGTTCGAGAGGAAAGGGGGAGATATCGCTGCCTGACTTGGCTATCTTGCTCGCCCGGGGCGTCTTTTGGGTATCTTCATGCATCGAGTTTCCATTCGGACTGACGGGGGACATCTTCCCAAACGACAGCGTTCCATTGGTACTGCTTGTGGGCGTCCTCGACTTTTCTGGAGAACCAATGTCTTCCCAATCCGAAGCCAGGTCATTTTCCTTCTTCAATCTTAATATCTCAGACAGGGAAGGCTTTTTGGATGGCGCAGCAGGACGAATGGATTGAAAAGTCGAACCGGGAGCATTCGTGGCCAAAGTTGGGGTTGAGGACCCAAATCGATTGCTGAGCCACTTGCGGACACCTTCGCGGTTGGTAGGAAGCGTCTTGAGCAAGACCAAACCAGGGGACTGGTTGTTGGATGCTGGCCCAGAACTGAAAAAGTCGTGCGACGACGACGAGGGCGCGGTCGACAGAGGAGGAGAGTTGAGGGTCTTGAACTTGGGAAGAAGGTGGGTATCCGACGCCTGGTGGGCAAGGACCCGATCCCGTTTGATGTCGGGAGAATTGGAGGGGGTATTGCTGGAGGAACTCGAAGGCAACGGTATCTCATTCTCGTTTCCGTGGAGCGATAGAACGATATCCGGCGTAGAGGAGGATATGGACAGACCCCGACGATTCCGGCTGTTGATACGTTGTTCCTCGAGCTTCTTGATCCCTGGGAACGGGAACAATTTAGCGTCCTGATTATATTTGGTGAGATCGAGGTTAGAAGCAAGAGGAATCGGAGAGACGCCGCTTCTGGGTGGCGTTGGGAGTGCCAAGGACTGCATGGATGCGGAAGCCGACGAGGATTGCATCACTGGTTGCTGGCCGGTCAGGGGATGCTCGTTCTTGTCTGCTTTGGGGCTGGCGAGACTGCCGCCACTCTCGCGACTGACGCTCGAGTCCGTGTTCTGCCGTCGTTCCCGAGTCGCTATGCTGTTGGTGCGGGAACGACGGCCATTGCTGGAGCTGCTCCTTGTGAGAGCACCGACGAGCATTTTCCCCCATGTACCCAGAGAGCCCTCCCGTTTGAGCGGCGTTTCTGGCACGGTGAGCGAATTGTCGGGGTCGAAATCGGTGGTGAGAGGGGACCGGTCGTTTTGGATGCGTGACGCGACGGAAAGCCGCTGGGGATAAGCGGGCTGGGAAGGATCGGACTCTTCGTTGAGGAGGACTGCCGAGGACGCATTCAGGGTGGTTGTTTGGGAGGACGATTCTTGGGCAGACGGGGGCTCGAAAGAGGGCTGGATATCGACGAGAATCTCCTTGGAATCTGAGGACGCACGAGGGGAGGATTCCTCGGTTTGGGGGGCAGATTCCTCGCGAGGAGACTCTGGAGGGATCTGATCGTCGTCGTCTTCGACGACGCCGGCGCGTAATTGCTCTTCGTCCTCGTCATCCTCGTTATGGACGGCTATGTTGGACTCGGGAACTGGGGGAAGTGAATATGCATATCGTGAGGGAGAGTAAGAGGAAACACTGACCTGGGTCTGCAATCCAGCTTATCCTATCGATGTCAACAAAGGGGGAACGCCGAGGATATTCGGCAGGGTATACGACCTCCTCCGGGTCCTCGGACTCGAAGTCATGAGAGTCATCACGGGAAGACAGGGAGACTTCCTGATGTGGAGTTGCAAAGGGACTGGACGGGAAGGGATCTTGGCGGGATGGAGATCTGGAGAGAGGACCACTGGCGGAGCCGGATGGGTGGAACGAGGGTGGATCTGGAGAGTGGAGTGATGAGGAGGGAGGGAGAGCAGGGAGAGCAGGATAGGAAGACTGTGGAAGGGTATCATAGTCATCTTGCTCGACGACGATGCTTCTTCGCCATTGAGCGCGGACAGGGGTCGTCTGCGTGGACTCGTCGGGGGGGATGTTGGGGGTGAATGTGGGTTGAACGGAGATGGGGGTTGCGGAAGCGGTGCGAGTGGGATCTGGAGGCGGAAGTTGGGTGTAGGGGAGCGGGGTAGAAGGATGGGTTGGGGTGGTGGAGGTGGACAAGACCTCGGAGTCGTCTGTGTGGTTGGATCTGCCGGTTGAGTTGCGGCCGGAACGACGGCGTCTGCGCTTTGCGGGAGTGGAAGGGGCGGCAGGGAGAGCCTCGCCGGCACTCCCCTCGTCTGCCTCCTTGATCCGTTCGCCGAGGGCAGTGAACAGCTTCATGCGGGCGGCGGAGCGTTCGCCGCCGGAGACGGTGTTATTACGAGCAAGGGAGACGGAGGGGGAGGGATCGTGCGAGTCGAGATTGGCACCGGTGAGCTTGTGAAGGGCCTGCATGCGCGCGGCCACGCTGTTTGAGCGCAAAAGACCCTTTTGGATGGCGTCGAGGGTGGGCATAAGCGGGGTTGGCGGGGAGGTGCCGGGCGGGAGGAAGCCGGGGGAGAGGAGGACTCTGGAAGGAGGGGGTGGAGTGGAAAAGTAGGAGGGGATGGGTGCGACGAGGGGGGGGGGGGGGGAGTCCTCCGGGGAAGAGTCGTTGCTCGGGCCCTTCTTGGGCTTGAAGTCTCTGGAGCCCCTGGAGCGAGAACGAGAGCGGTTCCGGCGTTTGCGGGCAGGACCAGGCTCGGGGGTGGCGGGAACCTGCTCTGGGGGAGAATCTGGACGGTCAAGGGGAACGTCGTTGTCGTTGTCGTTGTCGATATCTTCTTCTGCTTCGGGGTGGAACTTTTCGCCGTCGCTGACCGCCTCGATGTGCATTGGGGGGCGTCTGCCGTCTTTCATGCGGGGCAGCGACGCGGCGCGACGGAGCTTGGCGACGGCGTTCGCGCGTTGCTCGGCGACCGAAGTGGGGTCGTTGTCCATCGCTGCTAACGAAAAGGTCGAGGGGGAGTCAGCGTAAACGAACGAGATAGACGTACGACGGGGGGAGACGATGGAAGAACAAGAACAAGGACAGACGCGTGGAAAAGAAGAGGGATGATGATCATGAACGGCTCGTACGCCTACCAAGACTCCTTGAAGGGGGTCTACTACGGCCCAGGTTCGGTCCACACAGCCCTCCCAGAGCTGCTCGCCGTCCTGGGCGCCCGCAACGCCCTCGTCGTCACCGGAAAGTCGCTCCGGGAAAAGGTAACTTATCGATCGCGATCACCCCCTACTGAGTAGTAACTCACGCGTGTAGACATCCGTCGTCACCACCGTCGAGGACATCCTCAGACGTCTCGGCGCGTTCGCTGGCACCTTCTCCGAGATTGGCCAGCATGCCCCCGTCCAGCACATCTCCGACGGTGTCCTCGCTTTCGTCTCCACCCGCGCAGACATCATCGTCTCCATCGGCGGCGGCTCCCCCATCGACGCATCCAAGGCCATCGTCTACCGTCTCCACCAGCGATGCGGGGGCACGTTTGTCAACCACATCGCCATCCCAACCACCCTCAGTGCCGCAGAGTACAGGGTAAGATCCTCCCATCCGTGCCCTTTCCCCCCTCATTCTCCCAGAGCGGTGCTGGTTACACAGACGAACAAGGCAACAAGGTTGGCATTAACCACCCCATGATCGCCCCTGCTGGCATCATCCTCGACGCCGAGTTGTCCCTTCCTACCCCGGTCGAATTATGGTACGCCGCAAGGCTCTCTTCTTGTCTCGTGCTCGTGCTCGTGCTCAACACGAGGTCAGGCTATCCACCGGCCTTCGAGCTGTAGACCATGCCGTTGGTACGCCCATGATTCCATTCCTAGTCCCCGCTCCCTATTCGTCTTTCATTAGAACTTCTCTACGACGCGAACACACCGTATCCCATCAGGGTCCTGTGCTATGCCGCCCTCTCAGATCTCTTCAAGTATCTCCCGCAGTCAAAAGCTCGCCCTGACGACCTCGAGGCGAGACAGAGGCTCTTGATTGCCGCATGGATGAGTCTCTGGCCTCGAAAGGTCGAGGCCTACGGGTATTCCCCTTCCTGCCCCCCACCCCAGCCTGACTCTGTCGCTCACGCCATCCCAGTTCCCTCGGGTTATCTCACTCGCTCGGCCATCGACTTGGCGCCACCTACGGAATCCCGCATGGGATCACATCCGTCAGTCCACACCTTGATCCGAGGACGTGGCTAGTAAATACCCTTGACAGTGTTTGACCCTTTCTTCCGTCGTCATCCTCAAGGCCGATATCGCGTCCCCACAAGACAAGGCGACGCTCGCAGAAGCCTTGTTATATCTCCGCGAACCCTCCACTGGTTCCGTCGAGGGCGACGTCAAGCGACTCGGTCATCTGATCGACCAGTATGCGTCCCTTCCTTCCAGCGAGCAACGACTGACGATCATCGCCAGGCTTGTGCGCGACTTGGGCCTCCATCGCACCCTTGCCTTTTACAATGTTCCAAGGGTCGATCTTCCTACCATCGCAAAGTCGGCCTTGGTGGCGTCCAAGCACAGCCCAGAGTATCAGTCCAAAGTGGAGGCGTTGTTGGAGAACATTTATGACGCTTAGTTTGATGATGATCTGACCTGTACCCTATGAATACATATGACTCACCGTTCCCACAAAGCGTCGTTCATGATGTTGTCCGTCGCGTGCCGGCACTGTTGGCGTTGTCCGCGACGGGTCCTGGCACAGGGTGACACAGCGTCTACGTTGACACACAGGTACCGCGTTCTTCGTGATGTGTCTGTACGAACACGCCCTGGTACTCGCCTCGTACCCATGTCTCACACCCACACCAAGGCCACCGAAAAGAGCGCTGGCACAGACGGTCATGCCCACGCGCACTCCCTCCTTCATTCGCACCCACATCATCACCACGGCGGTGCGGAACAGATCGTACACGTATTGGAAGGAAAAGGTTCGTCGTTCGTTGCTCGCTACCCGACATCTCGCGCAACTGCATCACCCATCGCAGGCGACCGGGGTAGTCGAATAACGCTGCTCGGACTCGTCGTCAATGTCGGCCTGACGAGCGCAAAAGGACTTGCGGGCTGGTATATGCACTCTGCATCCCTCCTCGCAGACGCAGGTCACTCGCTCAGTGGTGCGTGCCCTTCCGTCTTCCGGGACCGCTTTGCCCACCTTTCTCCAGACTTGCTCGGTGATCTCGTCACCTTGTTCTGCTGGAAGCTCTCTCGCAAGCCGCCCTCGACACGATACCCATATGGCTTTGCCAAGTTCGAGTCTCTCGGCACGACTACCGTCTCCATCCTCTTGATAGGCGGTGCGCTTGGCATAGGTTTCCATTCGTATCACCTCTTGGTTGAGGCCCTCTCAGGAACCGTCTCCACCCTTCCTCCGGGTCAACTCCACGACGTCCTCCAACACGTCGCCTCTGTCGGCCACCAGGTCCCGTCCGTCGGACACGCACACACACACGTCGACGTCCTCGATCCGAACGCGGCGTGGTTCGCAGCCGTCAGCGTACTCTCCAAAGAGTGGCTCTACCGTATCACCAAAAAGGTTGCCGACGAGGAGCACAGTCCGGTCCTGTACGCGAATGCGGTGCACCACCGCAGCGACGCCTACTCTAGCCTCGTTGCGCTCTTTGCCATCCTCGGTTCGTCCCTCTTCCCCGCCGCGCCACTCGATCCGCTCGGAGGTACGCCTGCGATCGCTCATGAACCATTCGATCGCTCATCCACTTTCATACAGGCCTGCTCGTTTCGATTGTCATTCTGCGGCAGGGGGTGGCGTTACTCGGAGGGGCGTTTTCGGAGCTGACGGACGCGGGGGTGTCTGCCGATGAACTCATGCATGCGCTGGACCCGCTGCTCGACAGTGGCGATACGCCGCGTGTGCGCGCAGTCAAGGCCCTCAGAGCGAAGCGCGCCGGGTCGCTGATCACCGTCGACGTTACGGTGGACGTGCCCCACACGGCGACCGTCCTGGCCACGTCCGCGCTGGAGACGAGGATCGCGCAGCTGCTCAAGGAGGCAAGGCCAGAAGTTGCCGAGGTCCGTGTCAAATTTCAGCCTGTGGAGTAGTAGCGCTTTGTAGTATTTATCGTACCACCCAACCTTGTCCACACACGATCATGACCGACCTCGAGCTCACGTTCTCGCCGCGCACTGAACAAGACGCGGGCGCGTTCCGCTTGGTCGAACTCCCGCTTGAACTCTGCCAGCGCATCGACGCCGCCGTCGAGCCCGTGTAAGTCGCCCAAAACGACCCACCCCGACGAACGCGTTCACCCCAGCGCAGCATCACCATCAAGGGCCATCCGACAGAGGACGCCGTCGCGTGCACGGCCGACAAGACGTACACACTCCGCGCCGTTGTGCTCTCCAATACCGTCCTCGTCGTGACGCCGTCCAGAACAGACCCCGGCCGCACCGTGCATGTCCGCGAGCAGCTCCACGAAATCCTCGAGCTCGTCCCGACCGTACCCAAGCTGCACACCCTCGCCACCCACCTGCGCGGCACGACGTATGACGACGGCGACGACGACAACGACGATCGATCCGTCAGTCACATACCACTTCCCATCTCACCGCATCCGTACTGACCCCCCCCTACAGGCCACCCGCCCGCGGTACAGCTACGCGCAGGCGCGGAGAGACATCCAGGCGAGCGACGCCGAGCTCGCGCGCGGTCTCGTCGCGCAGCACATTCTCGTCCTCGACGGTCCGTCCTTCCGCCCCGTACCCCCTCTCCCCCCCCACGTGCGCTCACCTCCCCCCCGCAGGTGACCTCCGCCCGATCGCGCCCGCCCATCTCCACACGCTCCTGGAGCTGCTGCTCGACGCCCTCGTCTCACTCGGTGCCGCACACGACACCGCGCCCGTGGACGACCTCGCGTCTGCACTGCTTGACGCGCATGACGTGCCGCGCGCGGTGTCGGGCCAGGTCATGGCGTGGTTCGGCCACGTCGACGCGGCGCGCGGGACGTGGCGGATGGACGTGGAGGCTCTCGTGGCAGAGATCGGGGTGGGCATCCTCCGACACTACAAGGTGTGTGGGCCGTTCTCCGCCCCTCCTCGTGTGCGAGTGCTCGATCGCAACGTAGCACGAGCCCGTGTCGGAGACCGAGTTGGTGGCCAAGTGGAAAAACGCTGTGGGCGACGCGTTCGAGTCCGTCGTCGCTCTCCGGCTGCTCTCAGTACGTTCCCCCGTCGTGCGCGCGCGTGGCGATTGTAAACCGTGCACGCAGGGCAATTATCTTTGCACCAACGACATCTCTGGGAACGCGTTGAGGTACTTTCCTGCTTTTACCCTCCCGATGGACCCAGCGGCACGTTTTGCCGAGCTGTTTCTGACGCGCGCACGGTGGAAGAGCGACGAGATCGAACCGTTCCTCTCAGACATTGCAGTGAGTACCAAAGAGCGCGACAAGCTGTTGCTCAAATACGCACGAGCAATTACGACCCCAGACGGTGTTTTGTACACCGCACGCACCGGGTACACCGATTAGGTCCCGTCACGCACTTCCTCCATGTACAATTTACACCGCAAGTACCAAATAGCAGTATCGGATGCATCAAAACGAATGAATAAGTCAACAATTCCCGAAGGACGGCCTCGCCATTTACTCGTCTCTCCTTCGTGCCTTGCCTCGTGTTTTCACGCTTTGGCTGAGCGTCCGCACAGGCGAGGGGTGATACTCTTCGTCCTCGTCCTCGTCTTCCCCCTTTCTGCGTTTTCGTTGAGAGCTGGCCGGAGCGGCAGCATACGTCTTGTTCGCCGAGAGAACCTTGAGACCAGAGGGTCCCATGAGGCTGTCGATAAAATTCCAGAGCGCTTTGCCGACGCTCGAATTGTTTCGCACGTCCCGGAATTGCTCTCGAATGCGTAAGCGCATGTGCAAGACCGCGTTTGCCCGCTCATGATGTGTGTGCTCACGAAGCACGTAGAGCAACGTCCCTAATAAAGCTCCATCAGCCCCTCGCCAGTCACGCGTCGCGAACCATTACCGATGAACACGAACTCGACCGGCGCGACACGCTTGTCGACCTGTTCAAACGCCGCGTTGAGCCCGCCTGTCATGGCGATGTACCCAAACTCGTTCAAGACTTCTCCGATATGGTTTTGAAACACCTGCGTCGGCTTGTCCACCCTGCACAACCATTTTTCGAGCTTGGCGGCCGTGGGGATTGCGTGCTCGGGCAAGAGATCGCAGCAGTAGACCAGCTGGGCGATGCACTGAAAGTCGCGGCCGCGTCGCGTGTCCCATTCGAGGACCTCGGCGAGCCCGCCGTCACAGTTGACGTGCCGCATCTCCAGGTCCCCGATCCAGTCCGCCCACGGCGAGGAAATTGCTTGCAGTTTCTCTACGCGCAGCGATCAGCCCCTCCCATTCGACGTCAAACACCACGTTCGCATTGCGCACCCGCGGCGGTCAGACTCATCCCGAGCTGCACCCGTTGAAAGATCTCCCTCTCCGTCCCTGGCGGGAGACTGTGATACTCGACTGGTCACCCCACACAAGAAGCGTGAGTGAATGGTTGGGCACGCGCGTACCGCAAGGACAGACAGACGGACCGCATGTGATCCTCGTTTCTGCAAACCGGCGTTTCCACTGCTCAGGGATCTCCAGGCGTGTCGTCTTTTGCGCATCGGAACGGACGAACCAAAAACTCTTCTTGGTACGTTGATCGCGATCTGCGTACGCTCAGCACGAGACGGATGAGACCCGGGCATCACTCACGAGGGATCTACGACGAACGGAGGGAAAAGGGTGGGGGTGGGGGTGGGG